>OX578137.1:30803485-30893485 GCA_951213105.1 Amaurobius ferox
CGTCAAAAAATCAAAACCTCTAATAAAGTTACGGAAATAGACATTTCTTATGTAATTTTTCATTAGAAAACGATTGACATAAATTTTAGAACGCTAACATGAACAGTTCTCGAGACATTGTACATTTTTCAAAAAAATTATCAAAAAGTCATATAAAATAAAGAAAAAATATTTCCTATTGAGAAACATGTTTACTTTTCATATGTAATACCATGCGATAAATTTGGTGATATTATTCTCGTGGATCTAGCTCGTTCCATTCATGAAAAAAGATACCCTTGAGTAATACTTTTGTAATTGAACGCTAATAGCCATTTATCTGCCGTAAGAATAACTTATTTCTCGGTTCATAACGCTTGGCGAGATTTTGGCGACGAATTTGGTGGGATGTCGCCAACTTGGCGACTTTTGTAAATGTCGCTTAATTAGCAAAAAACTCGCCAAATGGATAAGAATGACGCCAAATCAATGAAAATGACGACTCATTGACGAAAATTCAATATCTTGGAAAGAATATAAATATCTACTATAAAAATAATATATTTTTATTTTGCTGTAAAAGTAGTAAATTCATTGCTTTTTTTAAGGAAAGTCATGTGCTGCCCACATCAGATTTTTTAGACACATTGGTCTGTTACATTTTCATGGGGATTTTGTACTTGAGTATGAATAGGCCATTATATTTGGACTGATATGTTGCCAAAAGTAAGGAGTGTTCATTTTGTGATAAAAACCTTCTATCGCAGATGTACTTACATAAAAGTCAAGTCACTGCACTATGTAAGGATATGCATGTGCTGTCCCCATGAACATTTTTACTGCCTCTAAATGAAGATCATTTACTGCGTTTAATATTATACGCTTCTAACCACATTTACTTGCTCTACTTTCTATGTTTGTTTGGGTTTTATTTTCAAAACATTTAGAATTATTTAAACGTGTGACCAGAAAACTTCGTATTGACTTTTTTGATGGATATATAGAATGGATAATAAAGAAAAGGTTCAAAAATGTCACTCTCAGGCTTTTTGCAGTTACATTCTTTCTATTTTTCATACTTACTTAGAAACGTACAACCATGTTGCTCGAAATGTTTGATGCAGTGGATAAGATATTTTATGTCATGTCAGTTATTAGACATTAACATGCATTTTTATTATAGATTTTAAAATGCACTTGGGATTTGAAGCAGGGATTAGCCGAATTTTTTCATTCAATTTTTCTGAAGGCGTTTGCGTGACCGGTACCGTATTTTAAAATCAGAAATGAAATGAACAGCTGGGCAAACCGCACGTGAAATAGTTCTTTAGAGCGCATTTGAAAAGTCACCGACAAGTCATCTCAGTTATATGTCACGGTTGCTTTTTATTTAAAAGTAAAATGCTCTTAAATATACAAGCTGACGCAACCGCCATTTTGAATCTAACCTGTGAAGTCAGTTATCGTCTGTGTGTGCTATTTCAATGCCGCGCATATGTTATATTGCTGATATTTGATGCGTAATTGCGCTGTAAAGTAGATGCTTCTGTTTTGAAAAATTGCACCAACTATTTAGCCACCTTACAATATAATACAACAACTGTGAGCTAGGTACACAAAACAGCAATTAAATTATCAACTGATTCACAAGGCAGAAGACTACGTTCTCAAGACGTATTCATTTTTGCTTGTATTACGTCAGTCAACTTCAACTGAACGATGACTGACACGTTGCTGAAAGTTCTGAAAAAAGGACGTAACTCGTGAAGTTATAAACCTATCTACTAAATTTGGAAATTTTCCCAAACTCACCAAAAGTCGCCAAGGTGGCGATAAGCCAACTTTGTCACCAAGGTCAAGCGATGTGAATCGTCAAGTAGTAGCGATGTGAGTCGTCAAGTTTTTCACTTAGGAACGAAGATATGCAATGAATATATTTTACGTATTGGTAGAAATAGTTTTTCGGCCTATTCTAATATAATATGAGTCTGAATCATAATTATACTATATTCCCTTACTGTGATTGCTTTATAAATATAGGTTAGATCAAATATATGTTCTAATTTCGATATTTAAGAATTTTTATTAAGTAATTAAATATTTAAATATATTTATGTAACTTTAATTTGTATTGGTCGAGTTCGTTTAAGCTAAGCAATTAAATAACAGCAAACCTACTGTAAATTTCTACTGCTATTCTAATTAAGCTTTTGAATCTAAGTTGCGCTATGTATAATAGTGGAATTTCTAGTGATGACAACTTCTATTGATGACAACTTCTATTGATGACATGGCCCTTTTTGTAATTTACCTAATGTCTGAATCAAATGTTCTATCATCGGTCAGCTTTGCTGTTGACATTTATTTCATAAATAATGCCATCGAAAAAACTGCAAGCTGTCATCACGCATATATTTCATGAGGCAAACTAATATCATTACCAATAAATCACAGCCTTTATAAAAATCTGAAGGGTGATTTCGAGGATGTGTGTTTTTTGTTTCTTTCATTGTACAGCTATTAGATTTATAACTTTGCTGATAAGCGAAAAATGGTAGTTGAGGATAATATGAAAATATACAAAACTATTGCTTATTTAAATATAATATATATATATATATATATATATATATATATATGAACAAGGGTATTAGTAGCTTAAGTACCTGTATTACGTATATGAATTATAACACTTGAAATACATTTTTATCTTAGGGTGTAGTTTTCAATTGCTTACCGCATATATGGAACAGGGAAAGAGGGGTATTCCATACTTATTTAGTACCTTTTTTATTTATAATGTTCTATTTATAATTTTATAAAGCTTGTCGTAGAGTCAATTTTGATTTCAAATTTTCACTTCAGATCATTTTATTTTCACATTTACTCTACAGACCATATTCATTAAATGATCAATTGAGTTTGAAGATTTTCAAGGCATTATGTCTTACTAAGGGGTAATGTTAATTCCTGAAACGATGTTGATAGTTTATATCTATGTGGGAAAACAATAATTAGTTGCGTAGATATATTATTTGAAAAATAAGAATTAGGTATAGGTTTTAATAATTTTCATGATTTAACGATCGAATTCAAATATTTTCAGGCATTATGTCTTACTGAGAAGTAATGTTAATTTCTGAAACAATGTCGACAGTTTATATCTACGTGGGAAAACACTAATAGTTTGAATTATGTTATGAATGTAAATAGCATGATATTGCGAATAGCAGAGAATTGCGAATATATATATATATATATATATATATATATATATAAACTGCTGAAGTTGTCACCAGTCACGCCTATTTTCGTCTGTTACTGTAACATAAACAAACGAAAGTGAAATCTCTACATACCTATCTCTACATATCCCTACATACCTACATACCTCAGTTGAAAATAATGCTTCATTTTGTTAGATGGAAGATGAGAAGTGAAATATATTAGCTAAAACGTCTTTGAACTGAAGTGAAGTAATAGTATCTTTTAGATTGCTTATTTTGAATGCAAATTGGATATTTGATGTAGTATGATGTAGTATGCAAAATGATGCTCATTTTTCAAAGACCTGCTTCAGACTCATTATTAGAGAAGTGCAGCAAGGGTTAAATTCAAATCAGAAATTTGTCTCTTCATAGTCTGGTTTGAAAAAGATACCCCAGATCAATAAATGGTTCAAGACAGAGAGTTGAAATTGCAGTTGCCAGAGGTATAATGGATTTCAACAAAGGTCTTTCCTTTTCTGTAGCTCAAATAATAAAGGATGCTCTCATGTCACCGGGAAGGTCACATGTTCTTACTAATCGAAAAGATATACGACGCTATAAAACAGCTTTGAACAAATCAACTTTGGTGTTCAAAGCTTATCGCAGAAAAGTGAACTAGGCAAAAATAAAACTGAACCAGAATTCTGGTTACTTGGCTGCTGGACATTGAACTGTGTTAGTCAGCAATATTGCTTTTACATACATTTATACATTTTAAAATAATGTATTATCTTTAAATTTGTGTGTGCAACAGCCATTTATAATATCTTATGGTCCAACAGCAGCAATTTTCATATTTTCTCTGTATAAAAAAAATTTGATGAAATTTTTTTCATCTTTTTTTTCAATTTATAAAATTTATTTTTTGTACATATATTAACATTTTGTTAAAATTTAAACCTGGAATATATTTCTTGTGTGTAAAAGATTACTGAAAATCGTTTTCAGATGAATATCTTCATAAACAGCTATTTTGCATAATTTTTAAACTTTAATCCTTTTTTTCTCAAAGACGTGATTTTCGACATTTTTATAATTCTACTGCACGGATATGAATGAAATTTGGAACAATTGTTATATATATTCTTTTCTTTAATTTGTCTTCAGTAATTGCTGAAATATGTGTTTGTATCTTTATTATGATTTTCGAAAATAATATTTGTGGTGTAAAATCACGTTTATGTATATTATTTTTTATTAAATTTTTTCTGATTCATATTTACAAAAACTGTGAAGGCAATTTATTTCTTACATATTTTTATGTTAAAAATGTTCAAATTAAAATTTTAGAAAAATTATGTTTCTACTTCTATCAAAAAGAAAACTTGTCAAATTTTAAAAATTTAATTTTTAAAATTTTAAAATTTAATTTTTTTAATTTTCAAAATTTTGAATATCCCATTTTATTTACTATACTTAAAATCTACCTGAATACAAAAATTACAACTATAACTTCAAAATTGCAGATTTCAGCAATTTGGGTACCATACCCCCTTAAATTGGATATAATGTCAGAAAAATTTTAGTGCATGGTGACATAAAAAAACAAGAAAATGTATTTAAGTTTGTAGGGAAATCCATGTGCTGCCCATATCGAATCTTTTTATTCAGTAATATTTTATCACAAAATGTTATTACAGTATATGCTTCCCCTTGAGCTAAGATGATTAATTAGTAAAATTAGTCTAATGCACCCAAAACATAAATTTCCTTGCAGATTAATAAATTTTTATACCGTGGGAAAACTACTACACAAATTTGAGCATTTTTGTTGAAAGTTAGTAGTCTCTTAGATACTATCAATTGAAATAAGCATATATATTTGATGAAAATCGCTTCATATCTATAACAGATGTAGGGCTCCCTCTGGAAAAAAACAATTTTTATTTTTTTATTGTTTTTATTTTTTTACGCCTGTTAACAAATGGTATATGTTTATTTCTGGTTAAAGTTTTTACAAAGTGCAGCTACTAAACCTACTGCTTGTAAGAATAAAACTGTCTTAAATAAAGCAAGGACAAAAAACGTTCACTTGTTTGCAAATAGTGAACGTACTAATATTTTTTCTTTTCATATTTTAATAGAGAAACTCTCAGTAACTCGATGACTCTATTTTTACGCATTTTAATGTATTCCATTTGATTCTAAACAACAAATTACATACTACATGACTATTTTAATAACATCTTATATTACATTGATTAATTATTTTTCCTATGTGACTACATTTTCGTCAATTTGGCAGCATTTAAAAAATCGAACAGTTTCATCAAGGTCAAGTTATTTAAAGATACTTGCTACTTATTATTAATTTTACGTAACTTTCTAGATATATCTCTAGAATTTTTCGTGCTAGAGATCTAAAGCGGGTGTTATTCGTTTTCTAATGAAAAAGCACGTACTTTGAACCTTATTGTAAGTCACTTTTTAATGAATTTTTTTTCAAAAATTCATTCAAAAATTAAGGGGAGAAGGTCTTTCGAACATTTGATTGCGTTCAAAATCTATAGGGTTTCAGTATATAATAATTGCAATGAGCATATCAATTTTTACTCGAATCGCTCCATTCGTTCGTGAGATGTCACTTTGACACACACAAACACTACACACACACGCCACACACACACACACACACACACACACACACACACACACACACACACACACACACACACACACACACTATCATACATGCAGATGCAAAAATACAAACATCACCTAAAAACATTCAGGAATATTCAGGGATGTGCTCTTCCATGGCGCAACAATGACCATGAACAACTCTTCCATGAACAAGCGCTCTTCCATGGAAAACTCGAATTCGAGTTTTCGATCCCGTCGCAGTTGTTTCCTTATACAACATTTGCAAAAATATAGTATTAAAAGAAAAATTGATACTTCTCTCTACAAGAAGTAAGTTGTACATTTTGACATTTAAACAGTCGTTTAATCCTGACTAGCCATTTCAAACATTCCAATCTCGATTATTTTAAATTCGTAATTAGCGCGATTAGTATAAAAAAAATTAATTCGAACAAAACAGTGGGAAAATTTGATTAATCATCTTTCCCTAAAGTACATATTTTCTTTTTATGCAATTGATATGTTCTGATAACAGCTTCTGATTGATTTCTGGAGATTTTTAATTAGATTGTAATATGATCTCCCTCATAAAATGAATAATGCGATATCGATTATTATTTTAACTATTTTATATAAGTGTTGTTTTTACGTCTTTTCCCAGATTCGTGATTTCCATGGAAAATTATGTATTTAAAATACATCCACAGATATGCGTCTGCATGTGTGTTAAGTCCTAATGATGATAATTAAAGAACTATTGCACGTATTGCCATGAAAGTTGTGTGGGTACCTTATAGAAATAACTGGAAGCAGATATATGTTTAGTTATTCGCATAATTATAGCATAAATTATACAGAATTATAAAGTTTCAGCGAATTATTTCTAAAGGAAAATTAAGGATACTTATATATTTGGTTATTAAGAAGCGGTTAACGTGATTCTAAACCTGGTTTGAAGAAGGTTTACAATTCTTCAATACTTCAATACAATAATGTATGAGTGTAAATAGAGTCCGGGTCTTGCGCGGATAAATTTTAGGAAAATTGCGTTTATTTCTTATACGTTGCGGTGAGTTTTTAACACTTTACAAGATAGTTGAAAAGTGTTGATGACTTTGTTCATTTAGTCTGTCTGTCTGCCTGTCAAAAATAAGTAAAACAAAAAATGAAATAACTAACTGGTTTTGGAATCTAAAAGAACTAATACTGAAAACAAATATCTCGGAAAACAAATATTCAGTAAATAGGAAAAAAATACTAAAATAAAAAGAAAGGAGCAAGTGAGATCGAAATTAGAAGCTACATAAAGCTTGTTTTTGTTATAATTATCATAAGCATACTAAATTTCATGGAAATTAATTATCTTCAACACTTTACAACATAGATGACAAGTATTTATGACTTTGTTCATTTTGACTGTCTGTCTATCCGTTTGCACGATAACTGCCGTAAAAATGACTTTATCAAAATAAAATTTTAGTATGTTGTTGAGACGGTTTGTGGGACATATGGGAATGTAGATGAGTAATACCACCCAATTAGTTTTGAAATGAATCCGGGCTGAAAAAATGAAATACATTGAACCCTATGGGACCTAATTTTTCAAATAATTTTCAAGTGAAGTTAGAATTCACAAATTGCTTCGAAAATTTTAGGAGATATTTAAATTATTCCATAAAATATATAAAAAATATTTCAGTAAAATATGCTCGATAGTTTTTTAAATTAAAATTAAAATAATAATTACACCCATATAATATGAAGAGATCACGTGACCCACTTCAACATAAAAATATAGCATCCATATTTTTTCCCAGTGTCAAAATCATAATTTTTAAAGTTCTTTTAAATTTATATTTAATATTGTATCCGTCCTAAAACTGCTATGTTTTTGCGTATTTTCTGTGCATCTATGTTCTGCGCCAACGCAATTACAAAATTTTTTAGTTTAAATGATCATCAAACTTTAATTATTTCTGCAGCGAAGTCTAATTTTAATGTATGCAGAATATAAACAAGTGATTGTAAGATGTGTTGTATAAGAATTGTTGAACTTTTGTCACTTCTTGTTTTACCATGGAGGGGTATTTTATGTGTTAGCATTATATGCTACGGAGAGTTATGACAGTACCATGAACAGCAATGGAAGTAGATGCAAAATACTGATGATTTGAAATTAGATTTCATGGAAAAATATCGGACCGCATTTCCATTGAAGTTACCAGCATCCATGGACAGGTTTCATGCTTTTCAGGATTCTTCTGCATAAATTAACTGATACCTGTAATAGCAGCAAGAAACTTGTTAAGGTTAACGAAAAACTTTCCAAACAAAAATTTTCACAATAATTTAACTTTGGGCACGCTTCCTTTTAGCAGTTTCTTTGAGAATAAACTTGGTTATTGTAGATCAGCGAAGCCTTAGTTTAATCTTTATGAAATATAATGTCAGTATAAAATGATCATACAAATTTAAACATATGAATAAGTTTATTCAAATAACCTCTTAATAGAAAATTCCAATTGTTGTTCTCTCGGGTACATTAATCTGTGATAGAGTCTAGACATCATGCACTTGAATAGAAATAAGCAATAATCTGAACTTCAGACTTTATATTTCACTATATTCAGGTTCAAAACCATATAATAAATTTAATGTGAGCATTCATAAGCTTAAGAGCATGATTCGTAAGTTGAAACGTTTTGCTGAATTCAGGATTTATTAAATCATATCTATGATTTAGTTAGTAGAATGCCTTTTATATCTTTCTTCAGAATCGATTGAATAAATGTATAAAGGAAAGATGAAAGGTCCCGGATATCAAAAATGTTGCGTTGAACAGATCTTGTCATGACATTCCATCATTATTAGGGATTCATTATGAAGTGAGCCAGGAAGAATTTTAAGCTATGAATGAATGTTTTCTTAAAAGATGCAATAAAAGACCCAATATTTAATTGCCTTTCAGTATTTAGATTACCAAAAACAATATCATCAACTTATTCTATCAAAATTATGCAAAAGTTAGAACAAATAAAGTTCATTAATATTTTTACCAAAATGGTTCAATATACTACCAATGGTATACTTTATTGATGTAGTTGAGCCATTGGTATATTTTCTTTAATTTCGTTTTAATTTTTTGAAAAATACTTTAAGTTAAATAAGCATTTATGATAATAAAATTGATATAGAATATGTTGAATTAAAACATTTATTAAATAAACAATTGTTGATGCAAAATTATGAACCAAATTAAAGAAATCCTTGGTTTAAAAATTAACAAATACATGAAAATAATCTCTAAGACGTAAGTAGTGAACAAAAAGAATGAATTTAAATTATATCACTCAATTTTTTTTATTTCAAATACAGAGCGTTAGAAAATAAAATCTATATTGGATTTTTGCAATTTCAATGTCTTTCCTAATTGAAACGAATTAACTATACAAGCTTGATACAACATAAAAATTGAAATATCCAGAGGCCACGCTCGAAATTTATCACATTCAAAATTTCATAAATTCATGCACATTATTCTAAAGTCACTTAATTTAATACTCTTGTTCAATTTTGTTCTATCACAATGTTTTTTCTATCCAATATAGTTGAAAAGTATTTATGACTTTGTTCATTCTGTCTATCTGTCCATCCTTTCGCACTATAACTGCTGTAAAAATGACTTTATCAAAATGAAATTGTAGTATGTTGTTGATACGGTCTGTGGGACATACGGAGATGTAAATGAATAATATCACCCAATTAGTTTTAAATTGAGCCCGGGTTGAAAAAGTGAAATACATTGAACCCTATGTGATCTAATTTTTAAACATTTTTAAGCGAAGCTAAAATTCGCAAATTGCGTTAAAATTCACAATTTGTTTCGAAAATTTTAGGAAATATTCAAATTATCCCATAAAATATATAAAAAAATTCTAAATATATTTGGTAGATTTTTAAATAGAAATTAAAATAATAATTACACCCACATTATGTGAATAGATCGCGTGACCTACTTCAATATAAAATATGGGATCCATCTTTTTCTCCTAATGCAAAAATCGTGATACTTAAAAGTTCTTTTAAATTTATATTTAGTTTTATATTTGTCCAAAACCGCTTTATTTTTGCGTATTTTCTGTGCGTCTATATTCTTTACCAACGCAATTACAACATTTTTCAGTTTAAGTGATCATCAAATTTTGATTATTTCTTCAACAAAGCCTAATTTTAATGGATGCAGAATGTAAACAAGTGATCGTAAGATTAGTTGTATAAGATTTTCCTGATTTTTCCGCAAAATTATTTAGCTCTGGAATCTTAAAGTGATGTGTATGAAATATTCCTTGCTTTTACATAGACAACCAGATGATTTATATTTTGGCAACGTCATTTGAATAAAAATTTTTTCGATGAAGTAAAAAAAATATTACCGCTGAGTGTATCGCATTTTAGAGATTATTAAATAGAGATGATTAAATAAATGAGAAATGTAATTTACATTTCAGTTGGAAAGTGTTTCATAATATCAATGCTTTATGCATGGTTGATCATTCTTGTTTCTAAATGAGTTTAGTAGCCTATTTTTGTAAGACTTTGAAAACCTTAATTCTTAGTGAGCGTGGTGTTTAATAAGAGGCAACATCATCAAGGAAATTAAAATTATTAAACTGGTACGGTTCTTTGTCAACGTGCAAATTGTAGAAATAATTTTATGCTTCAGATAATGTTGCAGTAATTATGTAATCAATTGCAATTCAAATAAAGTTAATATAAGTATGGAAACTACTTAAAAAGTAACAAATATAGTAATTTTTATTTAAATAATATATATGAATTCACTGGAAATTCAGTTCAAAACTAACAACTAACAGTTCAAATGCAACAGAATTCAGTTAGAAATTACATAATATGCTTCACTATACAATTCAGAAGCTTCCAAAGAATGTTGGAAATCAAAGGTTTCATTGAACCCGAGTTCTATTGAATCAAACACATAATCTATTTAGTAAAATGTTCACCATAACATTCTTTCCCGACCGTCCAAACAGTTACCTTACACCTTTCTGGTAGGTCGGACGGTCTGGGTTTCAACAACAACCATAACATTCTTACGATAGCGTCAAAGCGATTTCATTACATTTAGGGAATTATGAAAATAAGATGAAAGGTTCGGATTTTAAGTCAATAAGTTTTCTGTTGAAAGAGCGCATGCTACCTTATTTTATGCGGTTTGTTTCAGTATTACAAGATCTGAAAGAGATGCACAAATATATTTGGATTATTTTGTTAAATAACATTTATTTTGAATATATTTCGAAGCATTCAAATTGGCGTTATCTGCTTATTGACTTTAAAATATGCATCAAATGTTTATATTAAAATTGAGTTAAAAAATATTAATTATCAAATATTACAAATTTGAACATTTTATACTGGCAAATTACTAAACATTCTCAGGAAAAATTTTGACCATTCCTAGGAGAATTTTTGAACTACTTTTTGAAACATTCCTAGAAATATTTTTGAACATTCCTAAGAACATTTTTGAACATTCTCTGGAACATTTTTGAACATTACTAGGAACTATAATTAAAGTGGTATCACGTCTGCTTCAATATTTAAGTATAAATTAAAGACACAAATCACATAGATAAAAAGGTCATTTAATCAAATAGAATCATCCTATAAAATGTACAAACATTGAAAGGCCAGAGCGTTTTCGGGCATCACCATACTCTTCATCAGTGACTATATGAAAATGAACGTGGAAACAAGCTTATATATAGACCAAATCGGCAGACAAAATTTGCATAAATCAGCTACGGAATAATGACAATTAAATTGTATTATAAACAAGCTATTAAAAATTAAACTTTTACAAAATTACAATAAAAATATTATAAACGGGGGATTTAAAAATTAAGCAAATATTAAATACGAACACAAAAGAAAAGACAATGAAACACGCTCAAATTTCAGCCAAGCATAAATTACATTAAAATGAAACGTCACATGTAACTGTGTAAAAGATTGACATGCATAGAGTCGAGAACGAGTCGCCAAGCGTAACTTAAAATTTGTACAGGATCAAAATTACAAATGGAATCAAGGTAGATCGGTTCCGGACATAATCCCGACAGCCGAAATCCCGACAAGCCAGAATCCCGACAGCCGAAATCCCGACATACCAAAATCCCGACAGGGTCGAAATCCCGACAAGTCAAAATCCCGACAAGGTCGAAATCCCGACAAGCCAAAATCCCGACAGCCGAAACCCACTCTTTCACAGACTAATACAACACTAAGGCGGTCATCGCAGTGATGTCACGGGTTAGAATTTACTAATCAGCACCCCCCCCCCCCATACGCACATGCGCTGGCCTCACGCTGGGCACACGCACATGGCTGTCTACGCCTATATGTATAGCTTGATTAAAATTATCGGCTTTTTTACATCTCTACATTTTACAAATTAATAATTTTAATCACTAAATCATAACAATTATGCCATTACTGAAATAAATTTTGACAAATTGAAATGACAGTCAAAGATTAAAATGATATAACAGGTCGGTATAATATTTAGGAGATTCATTTTATTAAAAAAGATAAAAACACTTACACATTCTGCATACGTTCAGATAGCATATTTACAGTGACACAGTGTGAGCGATACCATGGAGATATTCCATCACAGGTAGATTATTACGATCGTTCACAACGGTCATAATTTTCTTCTCCCTGTCATCATCTACCTCCCTATGTTTTGGTTGTTGTTTTCCGCGAATAAAAGCATTCAATTTGGTAATCCACCTGCTCCTGTTCTTTTTGAAATTCTTCTATGCCAGAATATATGGCCATTGTCGTAGCAAGCGGATGGAGACAAGAGGGAGTGTGAGTCCAGCGCATGTGCGTGGGGGGAGAGGGGTGCTGATTAGTAAATTCTAACCCTAGTGACGTCACTGCGATGACCGCCTTAGTGTTGTATTAGTTTGTGTAAGAGTGGATTTCGGTTGTCGGGATTTTGGCTTGTCGGGATTTCGACCTTGTCGGGATTTTGGCTTGTCGGGATTTCGACCTTGTCGGGATTTCGACCTTGTCGGGATTTTGACTTGTCGGGATTTCGACCCTGTCGGGATTTTGGCATGTCGGGATATCGGCTGTCGGGATTCTGGCTTGTCGGGATTTCGGCTGTCGGGATTATGACCCAGACCCAAGGTAGATATAAATAAACAGGGATTCATAAAGAAAAATATTACGAGGGTTATTTCAACGAATTAAAAGGACAGTTTTTTCCAAAAAGGGTTGATTATCATTAACAACATATTGGGAAAGAATCGTAGAAAGTTTACCATTCTTGACGTCATGAACATGTTCAGCTAAACGGATACCAACAGTACGTTTAGTACTACCACTATAAAACGTGTAGTCATTATCAGGAGTTAAAAGGGATACACAGTACATCCCAGCGTGGCTTTTAAAGTTATCTCTATCCTTAAATTTATCCGTACGAATGCGGTTGAATAAGGTAGTAATATTCGAATGAGCAGGTTTAAATTTAAAGTCATGGAAAAATTGAATGAGGGGACGGAAAATTTTCGGATGATATGGAAGACTAGATTTATACGGCATAAGGTTAACAACAGCAACAAGTTTAGTACTAGGTTGAATAAATTTACGGCGAATATGAACGAAATGGATTCATGTATTAGACGCAAAGCAAATCTAAGATTTTAAACCAAACAGAATTGTACATGCAATCTCGATTGAAACAAATATATATAGATTCAAACAGCAGAATGTGCCAAGAATTATTGAAAAACGGTTAGCCGAAAATGGGGTTAAATGTTCATTGAGTATTCAATGAGTTCAATAACTGAATTATTGCATCCTTAAAATATAATCTCAATAGATACACGTTTGCATAGATTTAAACAGCAGAATGTTCCAAAGATTATTGAAGAAAAGTTTTGCCCAAAATGGGGTGAAATATTAGTATTTTTACGTTCTTAAAATTGTGCAAATAAAATTTTTTATTCTTTTGATCAGAAAATCGATATTTTCCATTAAAAATAAAATTTAGTGTATAGAGTATATGTCTTTAATCACTTTTCTTACACGTTCAATCCATATTCAATGTTTTGTACGTCCGTTAATATTGCAATGAACAGTGTCGTTTGAATTACTTAAAGATACGTCTTTCATAAAGATTGTGAGACCAGGATACATTTATGCAGTTTTGAGATTTATACAATATGTACAACGAAATAAAACTCAGATTCGTAGGCGCCATTTTATGACAGTCTTGGCCCGGGAGGTCATGACCCCAATAAATTCAGTTCACATAAATTTTAGGTGCGGCTGGGGCAAAGAAATCTCCTTGGGGCTAAGGCTTAAACCAAGCAGCATTGGATGATAAGGTGGCCAATGAAGAAGTGTTGCTATATCGCCCTGGGGAGCAGCAAATAGAGATACAAAGGGCGTATCTGGACCTCAGGCAAAATGATGCGTCAACAAGGAGAGAATTCAAGATATATTCAGAACTGAGGCAATGACCGTCTAAGAGTGTTGTTTTAAGTACAATTGAAGGTTTTAATACAAGTGATGCCTAAGTGTTGGGGGATAAGCGGATTATAAAGAGGATTACGAGAATCGAGAGGTGACAATAAGTCTGCATTCCAGAGATGAGTTAGCACGTGGGCCGTCTGGAAGAAGAAATATATATATATATATAAACCACGGTAAGGGGAGAGGATTAGAGAGTTTTTGAGAGCACGCAAGTAGTTTTTCAGTTGAATGATTGTGAGTGCCTTAGCATGGACATAGTTTGGAGGGAGAACTCCAAGAGTAACTAGTGAGATGAAATACAGCAATAAAGGCAAAGTGAATCGAGATATGCGTGCTCCATCAGATATGAAAGACCTCATCAGGTACTGAACTATTGCTTACTATATGAGGAAATTATCAAATTGTCCAATTTGTTAAAAAAAACTTTATGTAATGAGTCCCATTACGTGGTCCAACTAACAAATAAGTTTATGGCATTACTTTTCGAGGAATACTTTAATGTCTATTAGTAAGACAGTGATATTCTCTATTTTGTTGAATTTAATAATGTAAACTTGTAATGTATATTGGAATAAATTTAGTTCCTTTTTTATTAACTTTATGTTCTCACTTATGGTTTCTTTAAGATTATAACCTCATAGTAAATTATCCCGATATGCTAATTTTAGGTGGGTTTTGTGACCACCAAACGCAATGTACACAAAATTGGTTAATTGTAAAGATTAACGTGTAATGTTAAACTGAAAATAATAGTTTATAAGTTAACTGCACTTTAGAGCTGTATATAAAGAAATAGTTAAAATATAAAGTCAGCACTTAAATTTAAAATCGGCACAGCAATGACCGTTCAAGACTGTGCTTTCATAACAATTCGAGGCTAAACATGTCCAAGTGTTGTATTCAGAGAATTGGGGTCCAATATGTTCAAGAGTGTGCTTTATAAAATTGGAATCCAGAATGTCCTAGAATGCGTTTTATAAGCAATGACTGTCCTGTAACGTAAATGATATTCAGGCAATGAATGTCCAAGAGGGTGTTCGAGAAATCTGACCTCAAAATGTAATAAAAGGGCGTCTACGTGTCTGCGATATGTTTCGTTGTACCTATCGTATAAATCTCAAAACTGCATAAATGTCTCCTGGTCTCACATTACATTAATTTTAAAGGTTTAAATTGTGGAAGTCAATGTGCAATATGTTAAAGAATGATTATATTTTAGGAAGTCGTACAAACAAATAATGGTGAGTGCGGCCACGATTCAAAGTAAAACTATATGATTCATGTTCACTATCAATTAAGATTAATAACTCAACCAACAACATCAATTATTGTTTGTGAAAGAAATAAACACCGATTTATGTTATTTTAAATGTGCACTATAAAGGTCAAAACTTAATTACAGACTCTTTGCTGCAATGTTTATTAAATAAAATATTATTTTAAGTTTATTTTATCTCTAGAATTTTCTTAAACAAAAAGAAATATATATTCATAATACACGACGACTATCTATAGCTTCATATTCGCAACAGGAATAGGTAGTAACTGAGAACAGCATATTCGACTATGACCAAAGATGGCGCATGCACGAGACTCGCCAGGAACTTTAAAGTTCCGTAATTAGGTTGAGCTATGTAAATGACCCCAGGGAAAATGCCGAGTAATTTGAGTTTTTAAGCAAGGCCTCTTTCTAAAGCCTTAATCCTGAAAGATAAAAGTTTGAAAGATTAAAGAATTTTCCCCTAATCTCTCCGTAGGAACAACTAATTTTAAGAGAGTAAAAATAGAAAATGGGGATTCAAACTCGACTCCTTACGTAAAATGTTATTATTCTTCGTTAATGCACTTGTTATTCCTCGTAATGTAAGAAGCGGTAAAACACAGAAGTAAATAATGTATTTGTTTAAAAAGTCATTAACTGAATCATTATACATTTAATAATAAATTAAAATGCGGAATCATGCTTACCATGCAGCAAAATGCATCAATGAACCGGTATTACTTATATTAGGGTTCGTCAGAATAAATAATTAACTATTTTTATAGCAGGAAAGCTTAGACTGCCATTTCAAGTATCATTCCGAGATTTGTAATACTTCCTGTCGGGTTTGTTTTTTTTAAAGTGATTATACTTAATGCATAAATACACTAAACTCGATTGAATTTATACCATCAGAACGTATTAGTTGTATGGACAACATATTTGGTGAGCAGAAAGGTAAAAAAAAATCGCTTGACTGAGACATTACAAGAAGAAGGTTGGTAGGTGGTCGTACATTAACCTGTTGGAAAATGGAGTTCCGAAAGGTTCCAAGATACTGTATTAATACAGATTGTAGCACAGTTTCAATGTACTGTATGTCTAGCAAACTGCTATTGATATCAATCAAAGTTATGCCACATATGTCACCAAATATGTCGCCAAGCAGGGCAAAGAGACTGAGGTGTTAGCTTTTTCAATTTTTATAGGGTTGAAAATGAATTTGAGTTTTCAACGAATTTGCAAGTTTCGAAAATATCTGTACTCGAATGGAACGAGTATATAACACTCTATAAGCATCTGAATTACTCAAATAGTATGGGGAATGGGAGTTCTTTATGTTTTATAGAATTAAGTCTTCATAAGCCTTATCGTTTTGCAATCAGAACACACTAAAAATGTTAAAAACATTTTTTTAAATATTTTACGAAGACATAAAGTACATAAACTCATATGTTAAACTTCTAAATTTTACTATAATCATCGCTTCTATTAAATACATACATATATATATATATATATATATATATATATATATATATATATATATATATATATATATATATATATATATATATATATGCCTTTGCCAAAATGTATCAATATGTGTATCTCTATATTAAAAACAATAGAGATCAATCATGCATAATGCAATGATTAGGAAACACTTTCCAACTGCAAAGCAATTTTATTTAAACATCTCTAAAATGCGATATACTCAGCGGTGATATTTTTTGAATTATCACAGTACTACAATAATTTATTTTACTTCGAAATTTAAATCCATGGAGGTAAATGTACTTTCTAACTCCATGCTTAAAACTTCATCGAAAAAGGCAATTCTATAAAATCGTCTGCTTCTATGTGTAAAATCAATGAATATTTCATTCATATCAACTATATTTTATACTCCAGAGCTAAATAATTTTGCTTGAAAAATAGACCGCAATTCTTATACAACTCATCTTACAGCTTGATTATTTGTTTACATTCTGCATACGTAAAAATTAGAATGCGTTGTAAAAATAATCAAAGCTTGATGATCATTTAAACTGAAAAATATTGTAATTGTGTTGGCGCAGAATATGGATGCACAGAAAATATGCAAAATTAAATGTGTTTTAGAACGGATGCAATACTAAATATAAATTTAAAAGATTGTTTTGAGACTGGGAAAAAATATGGATGCCATATTTTATTTTGAAGTTGTCAGTTTTTATATATTTTGAAGTTTTTATATATTTTATGCAATAATTTAAACATTTCCTTAAATTTTCGAAGCAATTTGTGAATTTTAAACTTCGCTTAAAAAACATTTCTCGAGTTTCTCTGTCTCGTACCGTAAGAACTACAGCATACAAAATTATGAAATTTGGTACATTTGTAGAGAAATAATAGGGAACTACGGCGAAATAAACAGATTTTCGATTTAAACATTAGTTTGGCTTGAAATTAGTTTTTCTGTTCTTTTCTCCTTTTTTCCGGATTTTAGTTATTTTTTCCAATTTTATTTGACGAAGTTAGTTCATATAGCCGCTGAAACCAATTGATTTTTTCATATTTGTTTTTCACGCTTATTGATTTTTTTCTAATAGCTTAGTTTTGTTGAAGTTTCCAACCATTTTCAACTATTGTTTTCTTTTTTCTAATTTTTATAGTTTGTTTAAACGTTCGGATACTTCCGTTACCGTTTTAGTAAGTTTTCATAATATTCAGTTAATTCTATTAATTCTGGTAGCTGTTCTTTTATCATCTTAGTTACTTCCCGTTCTTTCTTTATTTTCCGATATTCTTAATTTTCTCCGTGTTTTTTACCGTCAATTCTTAATACTCTGCCTCTCGCTAAGCGATGACTCCTTTTATATACTCTCCGTAGAAACTTCCAGAAGGGGTTGGTATCTTAATATCTATTACAAAAACGTCCTAGTGACTCTAAAAAGTCGCCAAATTGGTGATAAATTATTGAAAAATCTGGCAAACCTGCTCCGAGTATTCAATTATGGCAACCCTACATTGAGGTAATAGGAATTGCTACCTGTGAAGGTGTTTTTCTCTTCTGGTTCTCAAATAAGCTTCCAGTGAAGATAGTTTATATCTTCGTTATGTTCGTAACAGTAACTCCTATGTGTTCATAACAGTAACTTCTATGTGTTCGTAACAGTAAGATGAAGATTTTGCGCGTGGATGTAACTTACTCTGTTCGGACTAATACACAATTTCAATTTACTTGGTTTTAATTCAGTGTAAAACATTGTGCAGTAGATCTTGTGCATCATAATTTTGTTATGAAGAAAATAATGTCATTGCATTATTCAGAAAAAGTGATATATGGCCGCATCATGTTTTTTTAATAATCTTGGCATTGTTTTGTTTTTCGTATTGCATTCCGTATTTGTGCCAATATTATTTTCAATCAATTGAGTCTTTTTTGAGAAAAATAAGTGACATCGATTTTGCACAAAATGGCAGACAAATATATTGCTAAAAACTTGTTTTTCACAGTAAACACCCTCGAAAAAATATAGAATTTACACGAAAACAATTCTTTTCGTTGGCAAGGGAAGTAAAATATGCTTTGTTGACACACATTTTCGAACAATAGAAAGAAGCCTCAGAATTTAATAAAGTGAGGAAAATTAATGGTGCGCTTTAGAAAAGACACCGTGAAAGCATAAAAACAGCAGATAACCCATTGACTATGAATTATACCACCAAAGATATAATAAAAATGGAATTCAGGAAAGGACAATTTTGGTAATAAATGATAATTTTCTTGTAGAATGATAAGAATAAAAATTAAATAACGATGTTAAAAAAAATAATGCATAAAAAAACGTACTTGTCTCACGAACAGCAAAACTCGCTAATTAAATCAATATTATTGAATTGATAAACTAATAAAGCGACAGGGATTATAAATAATTAATAAATTTTAATAGATATTGAATTATTACCAACGTGGCTAAATATCCCAAAAATCGTCTAGTAAGCAATATTCTTCCAAATTTTTCGCCAACGTTGTCAAATGTGTCGTCAAGCTTGGCTGGTAGTAATATTTACTCATATATTTTCAAAGAGCAATATTAAATTTATCATGTTAGTTATATATAGTCATGTACTACCAGCATCAACCAGAATTTAACTTTCTAATTCTGTTGTATACAGAAAGTGTTGTTTTCACAAAATTTATAATTTCATCGGAAGACCCAGTTTAGAGAACTTATTAAAATAATGAAAGTTGATTAATAACCACAATAATTCTTTATGTTTAGATACACAACTCTAAGCTGATCATTCAAAAGCGAAGAGCTCCCCCCCCCCCCTCTCAAATAATTCACTTGGCGAAATTTTCCTTCATTGCAGAATGTTTTGCATTAAATAGTTTCGACTTAATGCAAACTATTAAATTTTATCTATGACTTTTATGTTTTTAGAATGGTTCCAATAACGATTCTAAACTTTTATTTCACTCCCTCTCCTTTTATTAGCATTTATTTATCAAAAGAAAAAAATCACCTTTTTTACTAAAACGAAACATATATTTTTCACTCTTTTATCCCTGTGCTGCTTATTTTCCGGTGCATTTTTAAATTGTACATCTCCGCCAACTACGCAATCAAAACACATTTTTTTCAACTAGCACGTCCGGACCTAAATTTAATTTTAAAAGGAAAAGGAATTAATTTATATAAAGCACTACGAAGCATTAAAAATGTTTAATAAAAAGAAGCTGAAATAAAAAGTTGTTAGTTTATTTGGAAAAAGAATATTCTGTCAGTTTCCTTTATTCTTTTACAATTTGTTTTTCCTTTTTGGTACTATTCTAATTTTCAAATATGTTTTCTCTGGCGTAGTAGAGTTTGCTATGTGGTTTATATAGAAATCATTTTAGAAGTTAGGAAATGAAATTTTGCTAAATGAAATGTGGTGTAAATGTTTAAAAACTGCACTATTTATATATTTATTTTATATATTTCCTTATCTCTCTATGTTTTAGCTTTCTAATGTGTACTTTTAATTTAATAAAGTTTGCTGTGTATTTTATACGTAAATTTAATTGGAGAATTGAGAATTGGTTTCTGAAATCTGATCACAGAGAAAAAGTTTTAAGACTTCATTTTAAAAATAATCAAAGAAGCTAGATAAGAACACATGAACATTGAACAACGTCTATCACCTTTTCTCAAGAAAAAAGTTTTTATCAGAGTGAGCCACTTTACTTATTTTCACTCAAAATATCTTCCATAACAGATAGATATGAATAGTAAACAACAAAAGTATTCAAAGGAAATTCCAGCTTCAAGATCGATGTTTTGTTTTTATAAATGTCTTATAATTTTTGAGCAATCGTTTTGTCAATTTGAAGAAGATTGAACATTTTTTGTTTTTAAAGTTTGTAATGCTTAATTATATCGAAGAATAGAATCTCTAGCTATAATAAGTAAGCAAGAAATTTACAACCATTTTAAAACCCTAGATATATTGAAGTTTGAATCGAGTTCTTATTTTTGAAATATTGTGGTTGTATATACTTGATACAAATTTGTATATACTTGATACAAACTTGTATATACTTTATATTCGCTCATAACTGTGGAGTGCGAGGATAACATCGCATTTTATTCAAAATCCTATAAGATTCATGTGCATTGATCTGCGCAATCCAGTGGATTTTAAAAACTGAACGACTGTGATGATCTTACTCTCCTCCACTTTCCTCGCGTTTGCACAGTCGGTGAATGTCGTGTATTTCGATTTCGCCTATTGATCGAGTCTATGTAACCTATATTTTATGTTCTCAAATTAAAATTTATGTTCTGCACCAGTGGAACTGCTTCACAATGTCATTAATCTGCATGCGTGATGTAATTTTCGTGAGCTACATGGTTGCAAATAAAAAGAACTTGTTGAATTTTGCAGTCGAGTTCATCTCATTTACTTTTCAGAGCTAGCATAGCATAATAATATCACTATTCCAAACTGATCCTGAAGTACAAGCTGTTGACTTAAAGCGACAACCGGAAAGAGGTTACGATAAGTAGCTGATGCCTACATCTAATGTTCTTGTATGAAGCGGACAAAAATATGACCTTCTGATGTATTTCACTGAAAAGTTCGCCCAGCTAAATAGTGGGTACCCACACAAATCAATATCAAGGGCTTCCTTCCATATTTGCTTTTTCCCACTTGCGAATATTTTTCCTCCCTTAAAAAATATAATTATTGGGTTCCGGGCCTCTCTGGAATTAGGATCCCCTATTTGATAGATGACCGTACCCCGTTATTGGCGTCCTTGTCTTGGACCTCAGCTAACTTTAAAAATTGAGTTCCTTCAATTGTGTATCTTCTTTTGCTGACCATAATATATGTTATAAACGAAGCAGATGAAACTTAAAACAACGAATAAACTAATTGAGCTTTTTATTAGTTAACGGAGTAAACTATTCATGCGAAGGCTAAGAACGTTCGTTCAAGTAAATCGCTTAGTGAAATTTTCCTTCATTGCCAGTTTTCCCTCAATTGGTTCAACCATCGTTCTTATCTGTGACATTTATGTTTTTAGAACAGTTCCAATATCGATTTTGAACCTTTATTTCACACTTTATCATTCCATCTACCCTATTAAAAGTCAAAAGCCAAAAGTAAATCTGTCGTAACACATTTTTCGAATATAACTCTTGACCTCCACTTTACCTAGAACTTCGCCGCTCTTCACTTTCCTTATATACAATAATGCATAAGGAAAGTATTGTGACGGGGTCGAAAATTCGAAATCGAGTTTTCGGCAGGAGAGCACGTTCTAATCATCCCTGATCAATGTGATGATGATGTATGTCAAATGCCTGTCTTTTTGGGAGGTTCTTCGTTTGGGATGGACACTGTTCCACCCGTAAGCAAAAGGTTAATCGTCGGAAATGAAGTGCGACACATCATTTGCTACCATACGAAGGCTTCTTCATAATTTTCGTGTTTTATTTTCATTATCCTTATAGCTGCAGGTGTAATTTAAAAGACGTAAAAAGTGCATAGAAATAAGAACTAAACTAAATTGAATTAAAAGCGATGAAAAATCACCTCCTTTATTGTGATAGAATCAAAGCAAATCTTTAGAAATTGAACGCAGAGAAAGGAAAAAGTAAAGGTCTCACTGCTGAAAGGAAGTTTTTTGTGAAACGCTGCGAAAGGTGAGAGAGAAAAAATGAAAATTACATTAAAAGTAAAGTATTTTAATTCTTAAAATAAAAAGAAATACTATACTTTACAAGTTTAGAAAATACAGTGCGTTTAAAAGAGTAAATAAAATAAAATATCTGAAAAATAAAATTGTTTTGTAATTTAAGTAAAAAGGAAGCATTGGAGCCTTACGACTTTTCGAAAATAAAACCTCGGCATATATCGCAACTATAGGTAATGATGAGAATAAATTAACTGCGTTAATTTTTTCATCAGTGTCTCATACGTTTAATATGTAAAATAGGAATCATCAATCGCAGTGTATAAATAGAGTACATCGATACGTATAATTTAATGATATTGTAATACCGTATTAACAACGCTTCATTTTACATTGATAGTGTGTCAATATCGCCCCCTATTGTATAGATAGTCTTACTGTATATAATATCGATATCGCCCTATTCTATCCATGATAATTAAAATTTCGGGATCTTGCGTTTTACAATTTCAAAGTTAGAAAATACATTACTGCTTGCGAAACTTGTAATATCAAGAAAAACTGATGGTATTAGTTTGAAACTTACAGGATATGCCCGCCAGATTAGGACGAGCAAATGAATAAAATGTCTGTGAAAATGAGCCTGAAGTTTGGGAGCATCGACCTCTGGATGTGTCATGTCTTGAGTATAAATAAGTGACTTAAACGAGATGTTTTAATCAGCAACACTGTAATGTTTCTTGTGAAATAATGTTTCTTGTGAAATAATGTTTCTTGTGTCTCATTATGTCCCGTCACCGAAGAAGGTTGCAATATGAATACATGCAGGACTTTAACCAAGAAGAGATTTTTGGGATAAAGGAAACTGAATTTCCTTACCTCGAAATTGCACATCCGTCTTGGATGAAACGTCAGTACAGCCAGGAACCAAGACTTTTCATTCCGAAGCACCTGGGGCGGAAGGACCCTTATCACTTTATTTTTAACACTTTACAACAAAGTTGAAAAGTGTTTATGACTTTGCTCATTCTGTCTGTCTGTCCGTTAGCACGATAACTGCCGTAAAAATGCCTTATTCAAAATGAAATTTTAGTATGTTGTTCGGACGGTCTGTAGGACCTACGGGAATATAAATGAATAATATCACCCAATTAGTTTTGGATTAAACCCGGGTTGAAAAAATGAAATACATTCAGCCCTATGGGACCTAATTTTTCAAACATTTTTTAAGCGGATTTAAAATCCACAAATTCACAAATTGCTTCAAAAATTTTAGGTAATATTCAAATTGTTTCATAAAATATATAAAACAAATTCAGCGAACTATATTCAGTAGTTTTTTAAATAAACATTAAAATAATAATAACACCTTTTATATGAAGCGATCACGTGATCATGACATGAAAAGATCACGTGACCCACTTCAAAATGATGTATGGCTTCCATCTTGTCTCAAAATCGTGATTTTTAAAGTTATTTTTAATTCATATTGAGTGTTGTATCCGTCCTAAAACCACTTTATTTTTGGTTAAATTCTGTGCATCTGCATACCGAAACAACGCAATTACAATAAATTTGAGTTTAAATGGTCATCCACCTCTTATATGAAGCGATCACGTGACCATGATATGCAAAGATCACGTGACCCACTTCAAAATGATGTATGGCATCCATCTTGCATCAAAATCGTAATTTTTGAAGTTCTTTTTAATTCATATTGAGTGTTGTATCCGTCCTAAAACCACTTTATTTTTGGTTAAATTCTGTGCATCTGCATACCGAAACAACGCAATTACAATAAATTTGAGTTTAAATGCTCATCCACCTCTTATATGAAGCGATCACGTGACCATGATATGCAAAGATCACGTGACCCACTTCAAAATGATGTATGGCATCCATCTTGCCTCAAAATCGTAATTTTTGAAGTTCTTTTTAATTCATATTGAGTGTTGTATCCATCCTAAAACCACTTTATTTTTGGATAAATTCTGTGCATCTACATACTGAAACAACGCAATTGCAATAAATTTGAGTTAAATTCTCATCCAAATTTGATTATTTCTACAACGAAGCCTATTTTTCACCTATGTAAAATGTAAACAGCAAAATATATAGAATGAGTTGTATTAGAATTGCTGTATTTCTTTAACACAAAATCATTTAGTTCATGGAGTCTGCATAGCTGATAGGAATGAAATAGTCATTGATTTTACAAAGAGAAGGACGATTTTTTTCGATGAAGTTTTACGCATAGAGTTTAATTACTTGTAGTTCCATGGTCTTAATTTTTAAATAAAATAAATTAATATAGTATTGTGATGAATGACATGAATGGGAAATTATTTATGAATGAAATGCTGCTTTTAAAAAGAGAGCCAGGCGTGTTATTTTTTCTATGACGTCATTTGAATGAATTTCAGTTGTTTTCGATGAAGTTTTGAAATATAATAAATTATCGTAGTATTATGATAATTCTAAAATTATTACCGAGGAATGTATCACATTTTAGAGATGTTTAAACCAGGTAATTTATATTTCAATGCCGTCATTTGAATGAAGTTCATTTTTTTCGATGAAGGTTTAAGTTTTCAAATATAATAAATTAATGTAGTATTGTGATAAGTTTTAAAATATTACCGATGAATGTATTGCACATTTTAGACATGTTTAAATAAAATTGCATTGAAGTTGGAAAGTGTTTCATAATCAATGCTTTAAGTATGACTGATATTTCTTGTTATTCTTTTGAAACAATATCTGCTCTTATATTGTAATTACTTATTAACTTGGAATCATGTCGAAAATCGCAGCTCGAGTTATTGACGAACCTACACGTTTTGACACCTCTAGATTACGAAAACAACATTTTTAGCGTGACGTCTGTGTGTGTGCGCCTCTGTGTTTGTGTTCCTATCTGTCTGTCTATGCAATGTATGCATACACTCTATCTGAAAGACGAATTGTCCAAATTTCATACAATTTGGTTGGTAAGTGAGTTGGGAGTGACCCTATTGCTGATTAGACTTTGGTGCGGTTCGGTACGAAAGATCCTTCCTTATTTTGCTAAATGAACCGCGAAAGTCGATGTATCCACTCCAGCTAAAAGTTTAATTAGTCAAATTTCATAAAATTTAGTAGATAAGTCATTTGTGGGATACCCTGGTGCTGATTAGATGTTGGTACGATTCGGAAAAGTAGAACCTGCCTTTTTTTACGAAGTGACTTGAAAAAATCGCCAAAATCTAAAATAAAAGACTACGTGTGCTCAAATGTATCAATTAAATGCGTGTTCTATACGTAATTTTTGACGAGAAGAATAAGACGAACCCCATGGTACTAACAGTTCTCGAGATAATGAAGTTCTTTTGCATTTTCGTTACGCCGCCTTTGAAAATATTTCCACTTACCAAATAAAAAAAAATGAATTAAATTTATTCAGTGTTATTTTGTGCAATTAAACTCAATTTAATGAATTATTAAAAAAAGAAAGAGGAAATAAATTTGAGCCTGCAGGGAAAATCAATTACTGCTCACATCACATTTTTTATTTTTATTTAAATAAGACACCACAGATATATTTTGCAAAATGTCTATTAATATGCTTTTCAGAACGTTTCTTTTAAATTTCTTTGTGCTTTTACTAGCTGTACTATTACTGTGCTATTAATGACATACATAAAAATTTATCACCTTTTCTGAAAAACAAAATTCTTATTTCAATTACAAATATCAAATACCTATCATTTCGAAACAAAACTGAAATTAAAAGTTATTTGCATTTCGTTTGATTGCTTCAGTTTTTTCTTCTATTTAAACTTTTAATCGCTCAACATTTTTTATGGACATTTCTTCAACGTTTTGTATTAAGAATAAAATATCAAGCAATTTCGAGGCAGATGAAAAAATATTATGTCAATGTGAATTTAAACTGTGTCATTAAAATACAGATTTGATTGCAAAACGTTACTTAAACATGCTATGAATCGCAAATGAAGTTTTAAATCCAGGGTGCATATCTCAATACTTTTCCTAAATTACATTGTGAACAAACTCAATACCAAATTAAGAACTTTGGTCCTTCTTTGTTCATGGTAGCCCCTAAAATTCAATACTTTAAATTGTAGGTTACCTATTGAAAATATAAACATTGTTAAAACTGTGAATGTGTTATTGTCATAAAAAACCAAAATCAGATATCTTTAAATCTTAAAAATTAACTTCCCCAAAGTTTCTTTGTAAATAGTAAATTGTAAAAAAAAACATAAATGAATAGTAAAAATGAATTTAAATAAATTAAGCCAATCTATATTTTTATTTATTTTTCTGTGTTTTCTTGAACAAAAACCTTTTTAAAACAATAACAGTCATAAAAAAGCCAAAATGATATTCTAACTTACACCGCTAAGTACTTTTCAAAATATAATTATCTGTCCTTCTTTGTAATGTATTCATCTAATTTCCAATAAAAATATTTTTTTAGTTATTCTTTCAATGACAATATCTTTAGCATATTTTCAATAATATAATTAAAAGTAAAATTTACTATAATAATAAGAATAGCAAAATTTCTTTATTTTTTCGTTTTTCTTTCCTCAAATTTTTCATTTTATTTGTAAAATTTCTATAAATTTCTCACGTGGTTGTTGAGTTTTCATATTTTAAAAACTTGGGCCTAAAAAAATCCTCCATCCATCAGTTGAGTGCATAAACCAAAGATAGTTATCATATATTAAATTCATTATAAAACGTTACTTAAACATGCTATGAATCGCAATTGAAGTTTTAAATCCAGGGTGCATATCTCAATACTTTTCCTAAATTACATTGTGAATAAACTCAATACCAAATTAAGAACTTTGGTCCTTCTTTGTTCATGGTAGCCCCTAAAATTCAATACTTTAAATTGTAAATTACCTATTAAAAAAAATAAACATTGTTAAAACTGTGAATGCGTTAATAAAAAGTGTTAAAATAAGTAAAATTCTTTCTTGCTACCAGGCAGGTAGATTTAGGATTCCTTCAGAATATTTGGATGTTTATTATTTTACAGAATTTTGAGATGTTAACGATTTTACTTTTTCGAAGACTTTACAGAAAACGTTCAAAAAGCAATTAATTTCTATAAAATTTAGTATGCTTATGATAATTCTAACAAAAACAAGCTTTATGCAGATCAATCTGATGTTAATTTCGATTTCACTTGCTTCTTTCTTTTTATTTTAATATTTTTTCCTGTTTACTGAATGTTTGTTTTCCCGAGGTATATGTTTTCAACATTAGCTATTTTACATTCCAACATCCGTTAGTTATTTCCTATTCTGTTTTATTTATTTTTAGTATTTATTTAAAATTCGTCACGTTTACCGCCGATTTGAATGACTCATACAACTTTATTAACTTTATTAATAATTAATAAGACAATGTTCGTAATTTTACACACTGAACAAGTTCTTTAAATCCTTTGTTGAACGTCCACTTTCATTTTTAGTATTTTATTGTTCATTCCTCTTATTACTTCCTCCTTAGTTGTATACTATATTTTCACTCACTTAGCAGTTGGCAATACATACCCTTTACTTCAGTCACGTTCGCTGTTCTAACATCAGTAACCGATCTAGCTCTCACTAATGCAAGGTGCACTTTTTGTGTGTCCTGGCGATGATGGCTACTTCTCGCCTTCGAATCTAGTCAACACTATTGATTTTATGTTATATGTTGCTTTTAATGTTGTTTTAATTTTACTTTTTAGATAATAAGCTTATTGATGATCCCTTAGATCGAGTAATTCATTGTGAAAAATATGCACCCAACCTGCATTGTGGGAATCAGAAATTCAACTGTCCGGTAGAAAAAGAAAGTTCTCATATTAAATAAAGAATTTAACTGATTTTTTTTTCCTTTTGGCTAAGATTTCAGCGCTTGGATTGCAATGGATTAAATTACTTTGACTGTATTTAGTTCTTTTTCAGCACACGAAGCCTACTTTTGTAGGAGGCAATAGCTTAATGAGGATTCTGCAGTATTTCATAGCAGATTTGTATGAACAGTCTCATTCACCAGTATCTGAGATTCTAATTCAAATGTTATGCATCAGGACATAGAGTGGACCTTTCTGATACAGAAGGGTCATGCAGGCCGCAAAAAGTCCCATAATATTTGTGATTCTGGTTCTATGTGGTTAGTTCTCCTGAATCGGAAAAGTGTGTGTTTCTTTAAAGAAAACTGTTATACTACTAAACCTATTGAACATTTTTGTCACTTACTGTTTATATCCATATTTCATAGTTTAGAAGATATTTCGAGTAAAAGTAAGAAAAAATAGACAAAAACGCTTTAATTTTCACTTCATTTTTTAAACAAAATTTCAAAATATAAGAACAATGAAATTAATTTTATACATTTATAAATAAAAGCACATTTCTTACAAAAAAAAATTGTTTACATTTTTATCTACTCGAGATATATGACCGAGCATGAGGGTGTGTATAAATGTATCAAATGGAAATCAATTTCTCTGATTATTAGAAATAAAATTCGAAATTCTAAACACAATTTATGTAAATAAAGCGTAATTTAATGTGTGTAATTTAATGAGTATAGTAAGCACTAGATTTACTTAATTACATTTATTTATTATTGAAGTGTCATAAAAAATTATATAATATAATGAACTTGAAAAGCTCAGTTATCGCTCATAGGATATGAAAAATAAATTACTTGCTTTCCAACTTTTATTGAAATATCAAAGTAATACTTTAAAAATATCTCTTCTGTGTTTGAAACTGAAATAATCTAAGCTAAAACAGCATATGTTTGCCTTCGAACTAATCCGGGTAACTTTAGTTTCGAATGTTACGCATAAAACTTTTGAAACTAGAGTTTAAGCTCTAAAATCTGCGATGATTATTATTTTATTTATGATCCATATGCTGATGCAAATGGATTTAGTATTCTATGGAGTTGAAAAGACAGTACATTTTGAAGTTTCATAGGTTTTGAATTGTAATTATATGTGGAACTGTTTTTAATTATTAACAAATATCTTATAGTTTTCATTGAAAAATATTTTATATTAAATTATTATAAAATCACAAAATTCATCTTGCTCTGAATACAACCTCAAAATCCAATACATTATTAGCAGCAGCACAAGAAAATAAGTACCCCCTTACTGCAAATGCCAGAATCAATTGATCAACCCCTAATTTGGCTATCAAATTCAGTCGTAGCATAACTCAGACATCAAGGCTGCACGCAACCGACAGCATATGTGATGAAGTTTGATTTCAGGCTGTACTCAATCGACATTAAATACCATAAATATTTACTGCAGTCTGTACGCAATCGAGATTGTCATAAATATTGATTTCAAGCTACAGGCTACCAACATCAAATTTCATAAATATTTATTTCAGACTGCACAAGACTGCAATGGCTAATTTCACACAAACTTAACCAGCCTACCGACTGTCCCGTTATAATTGTTTCCCGGCTAACCAATATTGCGTACTGAATAGGTATAAAAAGAGTGCTTCCAGTCTACGTAAGCAGATATCTAAAATAAGAGCTCAATCTTAACTATGGGAATGCCGCATTTAGGCGAGTTCTGTGAGTATTATTCACTTAATCATTGCAACTTCGTTATATATCAGCGCAATCTTTCATCATAATATTTCCTATGGCAATCGCGTATTTGTAAGTTGATTTGTATTGCAATATTGTACACATATTAAAATCAAAATTAATTTTACAAAAAACGAAAATGAGTTTATGCATGCCATTTAGTTTGTTATACAGTTTCATGAGATAAAATTCTAACTTGATAAAAAATGACTTACCATTTTTCTATAAGCTTTTTATTGATTTCTTTTGTTCTTATTTGTTCTTATATTATTTTTATTTTTTTATTCTTGTATATTTACGTGTTATTTTCAGTTATTTAATTTCATTGTTCTTTATTATTTTACTTGCTGATTGATTAGTTGATACATTTATTGTTATTTTCATATATTTATTTATTTTCATTATTATATTATTATTTTGATATATTTACTTTACAGACGTACTCTTTCTTTTTCTTTACTTTTTCTTTTATCATTTTTACATTTTTGAATGATATATATTCTTTTAAAGCATAGGAAAATGTGTAAAATCAAAATTTACTTGAAATTAAATGGAATTTGCAGTTTTTTTTCTTATTTTGTTTCTATAATTTTGTTGTTAGCATGGCAAAGATAAATATATTTGCTTCCTTGTCAAAAATGACGAGACAACATTCGATATAAACATTTAATTTAGTTATTAAAAACTTATTTATTGAACAACAATGTATTTTAGTTTACTAATATTAGATATACTTTTTTATAAATTTATCAATTTTTGAACTCAGAAATTTCTTTATTTTAACACATTTGCTTATTAAACTAAAAGCGGGATATAATCGCCAAAAGTAAAGACTTAGGACGATTTTCATAAGCCAAAATTGGAAGGCTGAAAGGAGAAGAAATTACTTTTAAGATTTTGTGATTAATCTTAATTTCTAAATGTGGCTTATGTAATCGTGAGTCCCCATAGTTCGAATTGTCATCTGTGATCAATACAAAAATAAAATAAAATATATGGAAATAAGTCTAGCTGCGATTCCAGCAGAAAGAAATCCCATCTTTATCAATCCAGTTTAGATATTTACAAAATTTTATTTATCATAAATTATTCTAAGTCAGTTAATTTTCAACAGAAACGTTTTACTTTTTAACGCATTACTAATGGAATTTCAGATATGTAACTAAAATAGTGATAATCTTTTTATTTATTAATCTTTTCATTCCTCTTTATTTTGCCAGCCAATTTATCAATATCTGGTTTTTCCCCTATTTCTTCTGGTAGACTCACTGTCTGGCGTTATAACACCTGCATAATCAACTGAAGAAAGAAATACATTTTGAAGCAAATGATAAAGTCCAGAGAAATGCTGATGGTTAATTGCAAGTAATCAAAAATATATTATTATTTTTAATTTTCTATAATTATATGCCCATCTCAAAACGTGTCCGTCCCATTTAAAACAAACCGCCCGTCTCTAGGAACATTGCATTTTAAATTCTTATAGTTAAGCGCTATCATAGGTATATACATATATACTAGGAAAAAAACTTTGTTTCACAATACTACTGTTAAACACAATTACACATTGATCTATATAATACATATTGTACTGATATTGATATATTTAATTTGACTCCTGCCTGTTTTAAAAAAGCCTGTTTGAATGTGCTTGACATGTATACTACCTAGCATTCTTGTATTTTATGTTCTGTTCATTTTATATTTGAGTGGCTTCTGTATTTTATGTTCTGTTCTTTTTACTTCCCTTATATACATGATGTATAAAGAAAGTATTGTGACGGGGTCGAAAATTCGAATTCGAGTTTCGACGGGAGAGTACGTTTCAAGCATCCCTGATCGCGAATCAAACATTTTTGAAGTGATGTCTGTGTGTGTGTGTGTCAGTGAGCCTGTGGAGACGATAACTGACGAACGAATGGACCGATTCGAACGAAATTTGGTACAAAAATCACAATCCGTAAACACTGGAAGCCTATTGTTTTTATACGCAATCGAATGTTCAGAACCCCCCTAAATTTTCGAGTGAAATTTTGAAAGGTCGCCAAAAAATCAAAACCACTAATAAAGTTACGCAAATAGACATTTCTTATGTAATTTTTCATTAGAAAACGATTGACATAAATTTTAGAACGCTAACATGAACCGTTCTCGAGATATTGCACATTTAAAAAAAAATTATCAAAAAGTTATATGAAATAAAAAAAAATTCCTATTGAGAAACATTTTCACTTTTCATATGTTATACCATGCGATACATTGGGTGATATCATTATCGTGAATCTACCTCGTTCCATTCATGGAAAAGGTACTTTGAATAATACTTTTGTATTTGAACGCCAATAGTCATTTATCTGTTATAAGAATAATTTATTTCTCCGTCCATAACGCTTGGCGATATTTTGGCGATGAATTTGGCAGAATGTCGCCAACTTGGCGACTTTTTTAAATGCTGCCAAATTAACGAAAATCTCGCCAAATAGATAAAAATGACGCTAAATCAATGAAAATGACGACTAATTGAAGAAAATTCAATATCTTGGAAAGAATATAAATATCTACTATAAGAATAATATTTTATTTAACTGTAAAAGTAGTAAATTCATTGCATTATATAAGGAAAGTCATGTGTTGCCCACATCAGATTTTTATATTTGAGTGGCTACTGTAACTGGATTTTATCTGTAGTTGCCACGTAAATTGATTAAATTAAATTAAATTAAATTAAATATATACATGGTCGGATGCGTTTTAATAGTGTAGCAGTTTTTCAGAATTACCCAAATATAATGAAAGAGAACGAATTAACACTTCTAAAGGCATTTGAATTAATTAAAATGAACTAAGAATAAATTGAAGACTAGAATTATTTTTAATTTGCTAATTTTCACTTTATATAATAAGCAGTAATTTTAAATTTTATGAGTAAAATATATGTTAAAATATATCTTCTTTCTAAATAGATCAACTTTTTTAGTTGCTTTAAGTTTCTTTTATTTTTACTTTAAAAGAAACAAAATAATTTAACAAATGTTAACAAGTACAAGTTTTTGATTAAAACAATTGCGGAAATGAGAATTCTTTAGTTTACTTTCGTATGAGAAAATTTGTTGTCCAGTGTTATTTTCTTTTTTGTTTCTGTTTTATATATTGTTGTTTTGCGATCCTAATTAAATTTTATCTTGCCTTTGAACATTTTTAAATTTTTAGATTTTATTTAAGATTAGTAAGTTTGTCGAAGTCAGGTGTAAACTGACACTAATAAAAAATTAAAGTACAACGTTTAAAAATAATTTCAACTTTTTTATTTACAAAATATGGCGCTTATCATCGAAAAGCGTATCCTTAATCAAAAGTGGCTCAATTAATTTCTGTTTAGTGAGTGATACTAAAATCGCACAATATCGTCTATAATGACGATTGCCAGTGATTTTAAGTCTAATTGCTATTGATAATATAAATCGACATGTTGTGTAAAACAAATAAATAAACAAATAATTAAAATGAAACATATTTTAATGTCAAAATATGTAAATAAATATCAATGAAAATCTAAAGAATCTAAAGAGTTGAATTTAAATCGAGGTTTAACCCCTTGAAATACGAATTAAGAAACAATTAAGTGTAGTTTCAGGATATAAACCACACCTCCTACATTTCTGTAAGATTTGCACATAACAAAATTTAAATCTACGCGTGTGCCACAAACGTCAATATCTACAATGGCTTATGAAACACGACGTATCCTATCATTGTATGTCAAGGGGTTAATTTAGTTTACATCATTCGCTCATATCACGCCCCTCTCGTCAATCGGTCACGTCCGTTTAGGCCATTCATTTCACCGCAGTGGATCTTAAACGGCGTGTGTCCTAAACGAAAGCACAGTTGTAAAAATTTCATCGAATTTAGTGCCAATATTAGTTCACTTTTTAAGTAAATTTTAATATATGTGTTTAAGCGATATATTTTCGCCGACCTTAGGTTAGAAAGTCCTAGGTTAAGAGTAAAATTGATTAAATATGATAGTTTACAGGAAAATTGTCTAGTTGCCGGTAATTTTACTTATGAAGATAAAGTGGTTTATAGCCATTGTACCAATAATAGTACCACATCCTCATGAGCATGAGGATTTAATACTTAAATGTGATGGTTTACAGGGAAAATGGTCTAGTTGCCGGTAATTTTACTTCTGAGGATAAAGTGACTTATAACCATTGTACCCACAACAGTACCACATCCTCATGAACATGAGGATTTAATATTTAAATGTGATGGTTTACAGGAAAATGGTCTAGTTACAGGTAATTTTACTTCTGAGGATAACGTAGTTTATAACCATTCTACCAACAACAGTACCACATCTTCATGAACATGAGGATTTAATACAAGAAAAATTAAAGTAGCAGGTTATTTAGCTCATAAAATATTTCTTTTAAATAATATTTGCTCTTATATTGCAATTACTTGTTAACTTTCTCCATCGAGATTAAAAATATTTAACTACTTTCAGAAGCTATTTTAACACTTGTATCATTTCTTTTTTCCATTTCTGTTTCAATGGGAGATCTGAAACATTTTTTTTCAAAAGAAATCCATGGATATGCTTTGCAGAAACTTTCTTTTAAATATTTTGTACTATTGGATAGAAAAACACTAATGACATGCATAAAAAGTGTCACCTTTTCTGATGAAAGTTTTCCATTTCAATTACAAATATCAAATAGCTTTCATTTCGAAATAAAACTGAAATTAAAAGTTATTTCTATTTCGTTTGATTGCTTCTGTTTTTTCTTCTATTCATACCTTTAATCGCTCAACAGTCTTCTATTGACATTTCTTAAACGTCTTGTATTAAGGAAACTTCTTCAAGGAAGGTGTAAAAAGAATACGTGGATGTGAATTTAAACGATGTCATTAAGATACGAGATTGAATATCTAAAGGCACTCAAACTAGCTATGAATCGCGATTAAACTGTTAAATCCGATATGAATTTCTTCTTAACATAGAATTCAGTCGATATGCCCCTTCAAATGAGACGGAAAAACACGGAAAATGTCGGGGACTGCGCTTATTGGGAATTGTTATGTTAAAAGAAACAAGTGGAACTCCGTCGATCCGCCCCTCAAATGCTACGCAAAATTGGAGTATATAGAGGGGATGCTTACTCGGAATTTTCTGCTAAAAGAAATAAATTGCACAAAATACGCACCTTATTTATTCTATTCAACAACGCATTTCCCCGGGTTTTACCAATACTTATGGGGAGAGTTGTGCTGTTTCACAGAATTTCAAATGAGGGTGCGGTAGCCCGGTGGTTAGTGCGCGGGAATTGCACTCGGTAGGCCCGGGTTCGATTCCCTCCGCTGCCAAAACTACCGCCATGTTCGCGCGGAGCACGATTACGTTAAACATGTGGGTTCGTAATATTTCCGAGAGGTTGGTGGTAGGAGAAGGAGGTTGCTATAAATGCTTCCCCCACTGGATTCCGGTCTAAATTGGGTGGCTCGTCCCGGTCGTCCAAACTAGAGCTCCTCTACTCCAGGCTGACTTCTCAAGCATTTTGAAGCCCATACAGTTCTATACTACAGTTACAGAAATTATAAAATAAGTGTTTAAAATAAATACTTTATATAATAAAATAAGTTTCAATTAGAATATTGTAGAACTTAGCTCGCACAAGTATGCTCTATTACCGGGTATCCAATTATTTATTAGCCATTTTTTTCTTCTTTCCTCGTTTCTAGAAAAGCGAAATAGCCTAAATTTTTTTCTAGAATGATTAGAGCAGTTCGGTGCAGAACAGCCACCCATAATTATTTCAATTATACTTCTTAAAGTGAAAATACGAAAGGAGCTAATGCTAATGGACTGCGCTTCCAGCTACAGTGGGCTTCAATATGCTTGATGAGTCAGCTCGTAAATAGAGGAGCCTTAGTCCAAACAGTTACGTTACACCTTTCAGGTAGGTCGGACGGTCTGAGTCTCAACAACAACAGGATTTCAAATTGAGACAAAATGGAAGGGAGGCACTTTTTTACGGGACGGGTGGTGGTTCGACGAAATTCTACGGCACTTTTCTTAAAGTGCATAGTATATTCAGTGCCAGATTAACAGTTTTGGGAACTCTTTATTCCATAACAGCCTCCCTTTCTATATTCAGTAATTTATGTTGTACTACATATTAGAAAAGTAAATATTCACTAATAAACAAAACACTAATATCGTTGATAAAAAGAATCAAATGTATTTAAAAAGACTTATTCCAGAGCCTTTAGAAAATAATAAATTATAAAATGAATTATTATTAATTGAAATGATAAATGCATATTTAAAGAATTAATCCAATACATATTTTTAAATTTATTCTTTTGTGTCCTTTAGAAAAAATAACACTCTAAAAATAAGGCAAAAAAAGGCATTATAACTTACAATAGTCAAGTGCTTATCAAAAGTTATTTATTTATTTGTGTTTTTTTTTATATAATAAATTCCTCTATTTCCTCATCAACATTTATTTTTTTATAATTATTCTCTTACAATTGAAATAACACATTTTGACGAAAAATTTAGCATAACAAAAGCAGCGAAACTTCTATATTTTCCTATTTATTAAAATTTCCCGCGAACGCCTGACTGGTCCCATCTGCAATCCATTGCATGCAATGAGAAAATATTGTCATGAGATCGCTCTAGGGTTGAAGGTAAAAACGAACATGAACTTGTTTCTTGCTTATCAACTTGGAATATTAAATTCCTGCAATACCAGCAAGAAAACTTGTCGTGTGCCACGATTTTATGAACCTGTAGGAAGACCGACGAATTCAGCCCTACCACGTAGTCGGTTTCATGTTCTTTATAGATTGAGTCCTCTTTACACGCCGCTGCACCAACCAAGACCATATTCGTAAAATACGTTTATGGGAACGTACACCACTGTTGAAAATTATAGCCAAATAAAGTATAAAGGGGGTGTGAAAGCTCAGTGGTTAGCGTGCGGGGATTGTAGTTGGACGGTCTGAGTTCAGTTTCCGGCTCTGCCCAAACTGTCTCCATGTTCACGTGGAGTACGGGCATGTTACATATGCATACCTGTAAGTCCTTCCGAGAGGATAGTGAAGGAGGGTATGGTCCCTGTGAATGCCCCCCCCACTAGATTCCAGTTAAAATTGGGTGGCACTTCCCGACCGTCCAAACATGTACCTTACACCTTCGGGTAGTTCGGACTGTCTAGGTTGAAAGAAAAATAAAGAACGAAAGAGATACCCCAACCATAGATGTTATTCACATAAAAAATTACCGATTCCGAAAATATAACTGTTGTCCTTTCCGAACTTTTTTTTTCAGTAAAGAATTATCAAGGAAGTGTTTAACAGTGTAATAAATTTCCAATTTATTCTATTGCATCGCCGCAATATCAATATCGCTATCTAAAACCGTGTGTTCGCCACATTAATCATTTTAATTGCAGTAAGAAAGATTTAAAGTAACATTTCTTATTCATTTCTCTTAATTTTCTCGTAACATTTTTCTTCATTTAAAGTAACATTTAAAGTAACATTTCTCAAAATTGAGAAAATATTGATTCGATAATGATCCAGCCTCAGGAACAATTGGTAAAGTTCCATTCAGGTATTGTCGCGATTTTGAACGTTGATATTACATTGCTAATGTAGTTAAAGTGTATCAATGCTATAAATGAGTATTTTAAAATAAGTTTACAAATGTATCAAATCAAAATCAGTTGTACTGATTATTAGAAACAAAATACCAAACTTCTGAAAACAAAATGTATATGAAAAATGTATATAACGTGTATAAAATAATGTATATTTCATCATATTTATTTATTAATGTAATGTCATAAAAATGCATGTAATATAATGAACTTCTTCAATTATAGATTCATAGAATATGAAGAAAAAATACTTGTTTTCAAACTTTTAATGAAATATTAAAACATGGGTTCAGAAATGTTGCCAATACATTAAAAATAATTAAAAATTTATTATATTTTTAGTTTCCGAAATTTACGTGCACACCACAAGATCTGTACTTCCTATTTCAAACAAACTGCGCTGTTGTACGACGCGGATTTGCATTTTAAATACGTACACACTAACATGCATGCATGCATTTTAATATACCAGAAGTATGCTGAAAGTTATACACTTCTAAGAGCATTTGCATTAATAAGGATGGGCTAAGAATAAAACATCATCTAGAATTATTTTCCACTATAATGAATTACTCGGCATTGACCAGGTCGTAAATAAACTACCATTACAACTACAACTCAATTGACCAAGCAAACTATCTGCAAAGCCCTAAAAAATCGAAAACAAAAGCACTCTCCGCAAAGCAGAAAAAAAATAAAATATTCAATTCCTTTAAGAGACCTGCAGAAGTTTCTTCTGGAATGCCAAGGACACATCCCTTATGAGCAAACCACTCACTCCTCTGCAAACCCTCACGTGGATCTGATCCAGAGAAATGGAACCCAGAATCTCCGTCAGAGTCCATTGCGAAGACTGAATGAGATCACTGAAAATATTACAGAATTTAAATTACTTATGAAATCGAAAAACACTTTTTTGTTAGAATGCTGATATATATGCGGAACTTTTAGTAAAATCATATAATTGTGCTAATCTTAGTTTTTCGGATGCAGATCACGTAAAAAATGAAAATTTCGATGCATTAAAAAAAATAAATATGAATGAATTGCCCGGTTCAAACATTGTTTTAATATGAATCAATCTTACCTATAATCTCAATCTTACCTGTGATCTCAATCTTACCTATGATTTAAATCTTAGTTATGATCCCAAGTTGGAAACTCTGTGGTAATATTATAGATCGCTGAGGAATCGAATCGTGTGAATATCGACCAAAATCGTTGTAAATAGGAGTAAAACGTAAAGTAACCAAAAATTAATACGAAATTTAAAAATAAATAACGCCTAGGTGCACTATTTAGGTTCTAAAGTACCTGTGTTCAAAATTTCATCTTCATACAAAGCATATAATTTCCAATAACACACACACACTTACAGACATTTTTCTTTATTATGTAATATTTGAAAATTTTTATAGCAATTAGTAGTTTTTAATTTTAAACGTTACACATCTTCAAAATCTTCGTTTTGTAAAAGGTTAATTACTTAACTTGCATATATTTTTTTCTTTTGTTTTTCCTTTAAAAGAAAGACAATCAATTTAACAAATGTTAAACAAGAACAAGATTTTTGCTATTAAAACAGTCGCAGAAACAAGATTTCTTAAGTTTATTTTCGATTGAGAAAATTTGTTGTCCACTGTTTTTCTTATCTATTGTTATTTTGTGATTCTAATTAAATTTTATCTATCCTTTGGAACTTTTCTAATCTATAAAAGTTTGTTCTTAACTATAAGATTTTATTTAAGACTAGTACAGAAGCATGTCGAAGACAGGGAAACTAAATATATTAAAATATTTAATACCACTTTTTTCATAAATTTCAATTCTATTTAATAATGTCTGGCATTTAGCGTCTAAAATAGCCTTCTGATTCAAAAACTGGATTATCTTGGTTCTGTCGAGTGGTCGATATAATAAGTGCATCAGGGAATCTGGTCTTAAGTGCCAGGGATTTTGATGGATCACGAAAAATTTCTAAACATTCTCTTTTGGTATTTCCACTGTAGGATACATCGGAAATATGTCCGTTAGGTTCTATCTCGTGGTAGCTAATATAAGTATGCAAAGTTTCAGAATTCTAAGTGACTGGAGACCTTCTGGGGACCATGAAAATACTTTTCAACCTCCCTCGTTTTCTCCGCTTTCTGGGGGAGAAATAAAAAACCGGAAAACCCGGCTCCGTTTTGTTCTGACGCGTAGTAATTACCATAAGGATGCATAGAATAAGCTTTTTAGGGGTTGGGATGCTTGTGAAGAGTTCTAAATATTTACCTAAAAAAGTTCTGCGCACATAAGGGGTAACATATCTCCAGGGCGTAAACCCTGCCGGCGGTCTAATCCAAAATCTCGCCAAGCGTTATGGATGAAGAAATAAGTTATTCTTACAGCAGATAAATGACTATTAGCGTTCAAATACAAAAGTATTATCCAAAGTATCTTTTTTCATGAATGGAACGAGCTATATCCACGAGAATGATGCCACCCAATTTATCGCATGATATTACATATGAAAAGTGTACACATGTTTCTCAATAGGAAAAAATTTTATTTTTTATTTTATATGACTTTTTGATAATTTTTTTGATAAATGTGCAATATTTCGAGAACGGTTCGTGTTAGCTTTCTAAAATTTATGCCAATCGTTTTCTAATGAAAAATTACATAAGAAATGCCTATTTACGTAATTGTATTAGCCTTTATTAGCGGTTTTGATTTTTTGACGATTTTTCTAAAATTTCACTCGAAAATTTAGGGGGGTTCTGAACATTCGATTGCGTATAAAAACAATAGGCTTCCAGTGTTTATGGACTGTGATTTTTGTACCAAATTTCATTCGAATCGGTCTATCGGTCGTCAGTCATCGTCTCCACAGACTCACTGACACATAAACACACACACACACACACACACATTCTTTCACACACACACACACACACACACCACACAGACATCACTTCAAAAATGTTTGATTCGTGATCAGGGCTGTTTGAAACGTGCTCTCCCGTCGAAAACTCGAATTCGAATTTTCGACCCCGTCGCAATACTTTCCTTATACATTATGTATATAAGGAAAGTAATATCGTCAGTTTTAGCTCCAAAATTAGCGTTTCAATGTCTGGTTCCATTTTTCTATTCAACCTTGACGTTGTTGCTTAAACTCGACTTCGACTCCACTTGACATTCATTGTCCTTAATATTGTGCAGCTTCCCAGAATTAAATTTTTCAAAATCGCGCAAAACTGCCAGCACACAAGTTTTAAAATGATAATAAGTACTTCTCGGTAGAACAATACAAGATGGGCCATTGTTTATTAAAATCGGATCCGTAGTTACGGCTGAAGATCCGTAAACACTGAAGGAAAAGTAACGGAGCAACAATCATAAAAATCTGATGTGGGCAGCACATGACTTTCCTTGCAGACTCGAATTCATTTTTTCTTTATTTCTTTAAGAACTCATTAAATTGAGTTTAATTGCATAAAATGACACTAAATTTGCATTTTTAATTCAATTTCTGCTTTTATTTGGTAATTGAACATTTTTCCAAAGGCGGCATAAAAAATGTGAAAAATCTCAAATATCTCTTGAACGATTAGTCCTAGAGTAATAGAGTTGTTCTTATTCTTTTCCTCGTCAAAAATTACGCATAAAACAAGCGTTTAATTGATACATTTGAACATACGTAGTCTTGTTTTAGATATTGGCGATTTTTGCGGGTCATTTCGAAAAAAAAAGGCAGTGTTCTTTTCCGAATCATATCAAAATTTAATCAGCACCAGCGTATTCCATATGTGATTTATCTACCAAATTTTGTGAAATTTGGTCAATTTGTATTTCAGCTAGAGTGAATACATGAAATTTTTGAGGGCCATTTCGCAAAACAAGGCAGATTCTTTTTTTCCGAAATGTACCAAAAACTAATCAGCATCAGGGTCACAACCAAGGGTCTTAACTACCAAATTTTATGAAATTCTGACTATTAGTTTTTGAGTTAGAGAGGATACATACATTGCACAGACACACAGACAGACAGACGGACAGGCAAACAGACAGACACATACACAGACGTCACGCTAAAAATAGTTTTTTCGTATTCTAGAGGTCTCGAAAGGTGTAGATCCGTTGAAAACTCGAGTTGCGATTTTCGACATGATTCCAATACTTTCCCTATATATTACCATGTATTGCAGGGAAAGTAAAAAGTGTACATTTTAATGTTCTCTTTTCTGGGATGCTTCCGCACTGATGGGAATTATTTTCGTCTTGTTTTCTCAAATTCGTCAGAGTATTACAGAGAGAAAAAAAAATCAAGCCTTTGGCTATTCTGCGGACTGAGCTCCCGTCAACTAATTAATCTAACAATCGGGTTTTGTCACATCAAATGCAATATACACTTGTCAGCAACGGATTCGGACATAACGATTTAGTGAAACGAAACGTTTTGGTGTTCTGAAAATATTTGCAATACCAACAATCAAATACTCTCTGGTCCCCAATTTTGTGAACCTTTATGGTCACCAACCGATTCAGTTAGGATTGAAGTCAACATCAAATTTATTGAATAGCTTATAATTACTCAATACTTAATAAGTGAGTTGTATGGTCTGGGTTCTAATAATAATAATAATAAAAAATATTGAATATTGGTGTATGCAGGAAAACGTTGCAACAGCCAAATTTCTACTCACTGAAACAGTCTATAGATGGCATTCTCAATGTTAGTATCGGGTTCTCATTGCAAAGGGCTTTAAACTACTATCTCCTTTCAGGCTTTAAACTAGTCCCTGTCGCCATGGCGGTTTTTAAATTTATAGCACATTTCACGCTGTCTCGCTGTCAGGTATCGGTAATTCTACGCTGATGTGACATCACTCCATGGATGGTGTTTTCTGCGATGGCAGCACAAATCTAAAATATTATTGACATTTTGTTTATTGTGGCGGGTTTCTTTGAATTCCCCAACACCACCACCTTACTGCATCTTTTCCAGGTCGCAGTGTAGACCGGGTTTGTAATCTGTTCTCAAAACCGACTGCGACTGGAATCATGACCTTGGAGGTAATCTTTAGACCTTGCCAGTTTGACCACCTCCCCTGAATGCGCCTCGTTGGAAAATAGATTTCGATCGAGGCGTGGATAAATCTAACCCTAATCGTGGATAAATCTAACAGGTCACTGAGGGAACGTCCTCTCTTAAACTGTTACTTTACCACAAAATTAAAATTAATTAGTTTGTGGAGAATCCCATGTGTTGAATAAAACAAATGTTTACAGTATGACAAAGGATAAAAATCGTTGCTTAATCTGACCATATTTGTGATGAAATTGATTCAGTTTCATCACATTCGCAGATATTTTGGGTATTTTCGAAATTGAAATTTAATATACAAAATTTCAATCTTCAACTACAGTTAGATCGTCAAAACACCTAATTATTTTTCTTCCATATAAAGATAATTCGTGACATAATTACATAGAATGTTATATCTTCTTTTTAAAAAAAAAACGCTAATTTTAATTATCTAAATCCAAAACATCTTTTCACTTCCAGCGAAATTTATGCCCGAGATAAATAACAATATAATTCTTTTTGCAACATTTCTCAAAGTAAATTATGGTAGAAAATCAAGATTTCAACCCTTTTTCGTCTACAGCCGGGCACTTAATAGCGCATTATAACTGATATACTTACTGCGTGATAATGCAGATAAAAACCTTAATTATCACTTCATGTACTGTGAAGCAAAAGATTGCCCTTAAATCAAGCAGATGATTATCTCCATCACAGCCTTCGATCGCTAAGTAACATAATGAATTTAATTATCTTCAAAGGAAGTGAGTAATTCTCACTAATGATGCTTTTAATTATCCTTTTATTTATCATAGCACTTTTTGGGAAGAAAATGCATGAGTTGAATGTGCAATTGTTGAAAAATTACAGATAGTTTTATTATGCTACATTTATATAATTTGTGTACACAATGTATGTTATAAATACATTGCATTTTATTTTTAATTTATTTGATCTGTTTTAACCGATTCATCTTGCACAACCGTAGGCACTGCCGTCTTGTCTTTTGACCGTAGGCATTGTAGGCAAATGCTGGGGTCCCCACCTCAGCTCTGGGGCCGCACCTTCTGTGCTCAATGTTTTTTTATTAAAAATTTATTCAGGGGGCTCAACAACTATGGAAACCCTACTTTTTATTAGTGACCACGGTAAGGAGTCTCAATGCCATGCACTCCGCCATTCAATTCTAGCCTTCTCTTGCTCTTAGGTGAAATCAATCGAAAAAGTAGGGCCTCCGTATCTTGACTAAAATGTTAGAAGTTTGATTCCTCTTGTGCGCAATATTTCATAAAGGCGCACGAATGATATTGTTCACCTCAGTGACTGAAATGTACATTACATCCTTAAGAGATTAACAGATAACAATAAAAAAATCTGATGTGGGCTGCAGATGACTTTCCTTACAGACTCAAATTCATAATCCATCAAATTACATTTTATTATTCAACTTAAAACGGTAACTTACTTGGCATTATATTCAGTTTGCAGTTTTAATACGTTTTTCTTACCACTGGGCAACTCAATGCATTGTAAACGTTGCCATCTCTTTAAGATTCTAAAAAAAATTTAAATGTCTCAAGAACGGTTCGTCGGTAATGAAGTTGTTCTTATTCGTTTCATCGTTAAAAATTACGTGTAAAATAAGCATTTATTGAATATTTTAATGCATAATCTTTTATTTCAGATTTCGACAGTTTTACGGCCCATTTCGCAAGAAATACTAGTTCTATGTTTCGAATCGTATCAAAATCTAATCAGCACAGCGATAATTCTCAAGTATCTTACCTATAAAATTTTAAGAAATTTCATCGAATTATTTTTTTAAGTACGTTGAAAAACATGTCGGTAAAAAACGTAAAACACGTCGTAAAATTACGTCGGTAAAAATTACTCCTTTACCTTACTTTAAAAAAGAAAGATACAAAAGAAGCACCGCCGTAGAATTTTACCACCTTTGAAGTTCACCCATCAATGTTAATATCTTGGAGATAAAAGAAGTTAAAACTTCATATTAAGAAAACAATAATATGGTTTGAGACAATAATTCAGGTGGCGCTGGGATAAGATAAGTAGCCCTGCATTGCAGGCGCTTCTATGGCGAAAGGCCTAAAATAGTTATTCAAACGATCAATTTTGTAAAAATAAATTATTAGCGCAAGAGTTGAAATAATAAACAATATTCCTACGTATTTAAAATTATTTTACGTTTCAAAATATTTTTATTTCCTTATATTCTGGTCTCTATCCTACAATTATGAAAAAATACTGGTTAATTATACTCATAATTAGGGAGCCCTCAAATTAAAAATATCAAAGAGGCATATAATAAATACTACGCCTTTCTGTTGTGTAAACTGTTCAAGCGTTTCATCCATATGAGTTTTATCTTCTTCTTTCTAACTCCACGATTGATATTATAATAATATTTTCCTTCGAAATGAAAACAATATGACCTCACCATGTTTTGATTCCCTGCGATTATTATTCAACGTTTGGTTGAAAAAGGGCCAGAACTTTATGACTCCCGTGTTAAAGAAGGTCATGCCCATTTCTCTTATAACTACTAACATGGATTTAGTCATAAATTATACTCTAGGCTGTTTCCTTTACCACAGGCTTCTGAGTCATTCTATCCTAAAGTTGGCTTACTTTGAATTGCAACTTTCTATTGACTAGTATGAGAATAATTTAATGGAGCCGATCTAAGTATGAGAAATAAGTTGAAAAGTCACTTTCATTAGAGTGGGCCCTGTACACCTTGGACCTCCCCTCCCCCCAGTAATTTTGCCTATGCCTTAACTACTGCATCGATTTTTATGAATGATAGCTAATTGTTTACATACTGGTGGGAAGTACATATTTCTCTTTATAAAAAAGAGATAAATTTTATTTAGATTTTCAAAATTTGGAAAAAACATAAATAAATGGTGTTCGGTGTTAGTACAATTTGCAGTGCTTGCTATATACTTGTTACATAAACATGCTAATATTCTATGTTGTTTTTGACGCGTAGCGAATAAAATAAAATTGCGTAATAGATGAAGCAAATTATTAAGAAATATTTTGAAATGATGACTTTTTTTATATACTTTCTGTAGAAACTTTTAAAAGTATCTCGTAGAATATTCGTTATTTTGAGGTGGTTCCCGAACTTTCGAAAAGCCGCCAAATATCGCTAAATCGGCGATAAATCTCCAAATTTGGAAACCCTTCCAAACCTCATATTATAACCCTAGATTCACATCGTAGGAAAAGTTGCCTGTACGAGTGATTTATCCATCTGGTTTTCAAAGGAGACTCCAGTGAGGATATTTTACAAGTTCGTAACAAAATTTTGAAGTCAATTATTAGAAATCACACAAATTGAAAATCTTGATAATTATGTTCAATGTTTTTTCACAAAACAGGCCGTTCGGCTCACCAGATGGTTAGGAGCAACAACATGGACGATCGGAAAAAGATTCCAGACACAGGAGGCTGCGGGTTTAGTCCGAACCGTCAAGTTATCGTAATTATGTTCAATTATAAGAAAATGCAGTATTTAGAAAATGTCGACAAGGTTTTATTGTAAGAAGCCGGGCAACAAATACCATTAGTTTATTTCTCCCAGTTTTTTATTGGGCGTTCTCTACAGGTATTGACTTTTTTATTTTCAATAGATATGAAAGAGGGTATATAAACTTTTAATCAGATTATTTCTTTTCGAGTCCCTGTTTCAGAAAGTAAAAAAGTGGTTCAGGGATAATTTAGAAGTTGAAATAACTTTTCGAATTGCATTTCTTTTTGATAAAAATGCTGCCATATCAAATCTAAATTTTTTATTTTATTTTATTTATTGCCTGATGAGTTATTGGTCAATGCTATTTAATAACTGTCATTTGGACGGTTATTCATTAAGCCCTAAGCAGACATTTGTATTTTATCGCCTCACAAAACAAGAAATTGCTAAATATATAAAATTATATACGTATTATTTATGCTGATTGTAAATATTGTAACATTCGTAAATTATAACTATTATAACTTATATATTGTAACATACGTAAATTATATACTATTATTTATGCTGATTGTAAATATTGTAACATACGAAAACTGGAACATACTACGTTATATTTAAAATGTAGATTATGCAACGATTATGAGTTTCCTCCTTGTTGAAACAATTAATGCACGTGCAAGATAAATTGTTTGATTTTAAAAAAGAAATTAGGAAGAGAAGTAATCTGGGAGTTTGTTCTAAAAATATTTTTTTAAAGAGGTTGAAGGATAAAATGATTGGAGAGGATGGTTGTATCAGATTATGCCGGCAGACAAACCAATAAAATAATTTTATGTTATCTTTGTGTAGTACGTTACAATATCTATCGATAAAATTTTATTAATATATTTTATATAATAAATGTTTTCGTTTATTTGTGGAACAAACAAAATTAAACTGTCATATCTTCAAGAACGCTGCACAGAATACACGTGAGCAGCCAACTGACATATTCAGGAAAAATTTAAGCAATATAATTAAGTACAATGTAATTTAACAAGGTAAAAATACGACATTCAGCTGTTTCGAGGGTACCTTAGATCGCGTTTTTTTTATTTACGAGGATACACGTTTTTGCATATGTGGACATGAACCTTTAACTCAGATAATATGGCCACTTCAAAAAAACGTTGAAGACCACCACTGTGCTAAATTAACAGAAATAATCCCAAATAGATAACTTATTTAAGTGCTTTTACTGTATGGACTATATTACATTTTACGGATGCTATCAATATTGATATGTATCAAGTTCCATTTGCTCGAAATATAAGAAAATAAGTTACTTAAATAGTTTTACAAGTTGCCATTTGGAAAATATATCAACTGCTCAATCCGACTCTAAAAGCATCGCACTATGGAACTTGTACATAATTTTTCTCGCTGTAAATAAAAGTGAATTCATTGTATTCTGTAAAGAAAATCATGTGCTGCATACATCAGATTTTTCTACTCTTTCAAAACGAAGGCTAAAAGTGAGATGGATTTTTTAAAAAATACATAAAAATATCTGATAAGATACACACATGATTACCAAGGGGCGCGGTAGCCCATTGGTTAGCGCGCTGGAGTTGCACTCGGTAGGCCCGGGTTCGATTCCAGCCACTGCCAAAACTGCCGCCGTATTCATGCGGAGTACGATCACGTTAAACATGTGGGTCCGAAAGTCCTTCCGAGAGGTTGGTGGTAGGGGAAGGAGGGTACGGTCCCTGTGGATGCCTCCCGCACTGGGTTCCGGTCTAAATTGGGTGGCACTTCCCGACCGTCCAAACAGTTACCTTACACCTTTCTGGTAGGTCGGACGGTCTGGGTTTCAACAACAACACATGATTACCAAACTTTGCGTTCTTTACATGCTCTTTTATGTTCAGTATATTATAATTTAGTCCCAAATTATATGTAAAATGAATTCTTATTTGACGTTACATAATTCAGCTTACTAACAACAAAATTTGTGCTGAATAATCTACATGAATTGTCATCAATATTGTGATATCCGATATGCCTTTCTTATTTATATTGCGCTGAAAATCAATAAGAAATACGTGTTAACCTGTTGAAGAATAATACCTAATTTCATGTAATTCTTGATTATTTCGTGATTCTATGCTCCGTGTGGGAAAGCAAAATTTCTAATACCTCGAGAATGCTTGGGCGTAAGTATAAAAAATGTTATCCGATTCATTTTTTGTTAAAAGCACTTATTGGTTTGATCGTAAGGAACATATATTTTTTATGATATTTTTCGATACTGTTAGATATACTGTTAGATCGAAAACGTGCAATATTTCGAAGAGGACTAATGTTACGGTTTTATTAATTATCTCATTCACTTCTGAATAAAAAAAATTATAGATGGAATGGTGACATTTTTTTGAAATATTAATGTTTATTTTTTAAACATATTAATTTATATTTTATTCTCTTTAATTTTCGAAACACTGAAGACCTTCCTAGCATTCGAACATCCGCTATTAAAATATCGCTCAACACTAAATGTTAATAAAAAAATTTCTTTGATTTGTATTTCCTCATACGCTCTCATTATGTCAAATTTTGTCCTATATTGCCATGTTAAGAAAATATAAAATTTCGAAACGTTTGCTCTAATTTAAAAAAAATATGTCTATTTTGGGAACTTTTTCGTTAAAAAATATAAAACTTGGTAACTATTCCTTAATATTTGTGGAAGCTAAAGTGTACACAAAAAAATCGACCGCAGACAAACAGACGGACATCACTCTAAAAATAGTCAAAACGTGTTCAGGAAGTCCTTAAACATATATTGTTATCAAAATCGACAAAATCTCGAAATCGAAAATTTTCGTGGAAACAATACTTTTTTTTATACTATATTTAATAGTATAAGAATGTAATAATCAACTACCTCAGATCCTTTATGTTGAGTATCTGATTTCTTTACAAGCGTATGAGAAGATAATACTGAATTTTTTAAGAATTTTTTAATTTGATGAATTTTTTGAATTTGATGCAATTCGTTTGAGTACTACTAAACATATTTGCTTATGAAAAGTATTTTTGAATCACTCTCTGCTTTACTGTAGAGTTAGTAAACGATTGATAGCAATCTCTCAAGGTCTGAAATATTCTTGCGCTTCCAGTACTTAAGCATTGGCTAACGTTCATAATTTTAATTTCCATTTAAGTATTTTAATTTGAAATGTGGAATTAAATTATTCATGCCCTACATAATGATTTTTCATGCCGCGCTACATAATTTGTATACCCAGCCAATGTATTCTAGAAAGAGAATATAGTCCGCAGTTGTTTTCTTCTACCTATTACTAACTAGCTGAGCATTATTTAGAACAGCTTTTCAGATTTTGTTTTCATACTTATTATCTGCAAATTAAACATAATCATGTTTTATATAAAAAGTACTTTTAAAATTTTATCGGTATCTGAAAGAATTTCAATTTTAATTTTTTCTGATCTACATGGTTGCAATCGAAAGCATTTATCTATGATATGTTATTTCCAAAATAAAACTAACTGTAGTATGGGTTCACCCGACATTCTCAAATCAGAATCAATTATCAGTAGTTTTTTTTTTTTTTTTGCAAAAATAACTTTTAAAAATCAGTATCGTGGGTGTAAAGGATTACAATTATAAATTGCTACCTTTCATTTTAAAGGACTTTAAAAAAAAGTTTATTGATTGATACCATATTTGGCAATGTGCTCCCGACGGAAGTAACTTACCTCCTTAGGGCGGCTAATGACGTCACGAACAAAAACATTGTATTGCGGCTATCTTTCACAACAATGATTGAAACTATTAAGGCTCGTGATCATTGAACCATATTACATTTTACTCATTGGAAACCATAGCACATTTTATTCATTGGAAATGTTTTTGTACGGGGGCCGCAAAAAAAAATTTAAATCTTGTCTTTCTTAAAATTTAATTCCCTTGAAAATTTTAATCGATTTCATAAAATTCTGAACCTTTTTTACGCAAATTTATAATTTATTATATATGTCTAAAATCAATATTTAAGGAATAAAAGCCTAGGTCCATGTTTTTGGGACACCCTGTACATATATAATGTACTTGTGAGACTAGAAGACGACTTCTGCAGTTTTAATATTTACGACTATTTACGACAAAACAAAGCACAGACTTGAAGTCGCCGTTTTATGACAGTCTTGGCCCAGAAAGTCATGACCCCAATAAATTCACGTTACACAAATTGCAGGTGTGGTTAGAGCAAAGATCTTCTAGGACCAAGACTTAAACCTAGCGGCATAGGAAACTCAAGGAGCCAATGATGTAATGATGCTACATCGCACTGAGGAGCAGCCAATGAAAGCAAGGAAGGCGTATCTGAACCTCAGGCAAAATGATGTGACGACAAGGCGAAAATTCAATGAATATTCAAATAATGATTGTCTAGAAGCGAGAGAGAGCGGTCATGAAATTCGAGCAGTGTTGTTGTACGAGAGTGTGTTGATTTTCAACCAGTACGTTGTTCGTTCGTTACTAATTCCCCCGTGGTGAAGGAGCGCAAACGCACCACGTCCACAAGACCTCCCAGAGTATCCCATGGCGAAGGGGAGGAGATTTGCAGCTTCAATTTTATAGAGGTTCCCCGAAGAGTGGAAGTCTGACTTGGCCTCGACATGACAACATCCATGCCCGCTAGCGAGATTTGAACTCGAAACCCGGCAATCCAGCGATCAGACGGAAACGCATGCCCCTGACCGCTCGACCACCGGATCGGCAGCAGTACGTTGTTATTTTGTGTAGTGAAAATGTTTTAGAAAAAACGAAGTCTGACTCCAAATGTCAGAAAAAGAAGCGGCAAAAATCCCAGTCATCTTGAGAACAAAGCCGAAATACAGATATATGTGCCAGTCTTCGTATATAGCAAGTCAATTGTTAATCTTTGGAATGAGATTCAAAAGATCTTGTCTCACACATGCATTTTCTCATCCTTAAGCGTTTATTAAAATTAATGTCATTTTAATCATACCAATAATAGATGTGAATAAATAACATTTATTTTAAAAGTCGTGGGTTTAATGTGTAGTGTTTTAATTAATGATTATGTTATGGAACTCGTGGAAATGGTGGGTTATTGCGGGTTTTTCCCTAATCATGCGCTTAAATGTTTTTGTTTACCACCACAATACTGTTACGACTTATCCTCTAGAATAGTGGATGCACTGTCAAGTTACAAGAGTGAGTCTAACTTTCTGGATAGCTAATGCTTTAATTTAAAAACACCAATAAGCGTAAACTGGAACAATATACAACAAATAGTGTTCGATAACTGTCTTACAAGATCATAAAGCAATTGCATATGTTATACCAGGTAGGATAAAAAAAGTTCGGAGACTGTGCTGATATCTCCAACCCTGATTGGAGGAGAGGAAAATTATTTTACCGTGACATAGAGACACATGTGATGCGAGTTGTGAAAAGAAAGAAGCAGGTGTTTTCTAGATAATGCGTGTCAGTGAACTGTAGTCGTTCGCGAAGTGCAATGTTTTTGTCGGCGATTTCCTCAAACGCTGGCAGAATTTGATATTCGCACGTTGCTCTTCAAGCGCCATTTTTCTTTTCGACAAACGCGAACGACTACAGTTCACTGATACGCATTGTCTGAAAAAACCCTTCACTGCGGACCTGCTTCTTCTTTTTCACATCTCGCGTCACATGTGCCTCTACGCCACGGTAAAATTGTTCCCCTCTCCTCCAATCAAGGTTGGAGATATCAGCACAGTCTCCGAACTTTTTGATCCTACCTTGTATACAGTCCCCCTCCGGATTTCGATGCTGAATTCATATCACTTTTTACCTAAGCTCTATCTATAGTCAGTTCTGAGAAATAGATGTTTCAGGGAAATTTTTTTAACGGGAAGTGAAAAAGAAACCGAAAATAAGAATCTGATGTAGGCAGCACAAGACTTTCCCTGCAGACTCAAATTCATGTCCTCTTTATTTCATTAATAATTCGTTGAATTGAGTTTAACTTCATTAAATAACACCGTAAGTAATTGAGGTTACACTGAATTTAATTCAGCTTTCGTTTTCACTTGGTAACTGGACTTATTCTCAAAACCGACGTAGCAAAAATGTGAAAAACTGAAATATCTGAAGAACGGCTAATCCTAAAGTATTGGGGTTGGTCTAATTCTTCTCATCGTCAAAAATTACATGCAAAATAAGAATTTAATTAATGCATTTGAGCATACATAGTCTTTCATTTTATATTTTGACAATTTTTGAGAGTCATTTTGCAAAAAAAAAAGTAGGTTTTGTTTTTCCGGATCGTACCAAAATCTAATCAGCATAAAGGCAATTCATAAGTGACTTACCTATCAAATTTTGTGAAATTTAGTCAATTAGATTTTCAGTTAGAGTGGTTATAGGCAATTATTTTTCCGGATCATTTCTCAAATAAACGCAAGCTCTTTTATTCCGAATTGTACCAAAATCTAACCAGCCCCAGAATCACACATAAGGGACTTAACTACTAAATGTTATGAAATTCGGTCCTTTAGATTTTGATTTAGAGTAGATTCATACATTTCACATACAGATACACAGAGAGACAGACAGACAGTGACACACACAGACGTCATGCTAAAATTAGTTTTTTTGTGTTCTAGATCCCAAAACGTATAGATCCGTCGAAAACACGAGTTGTGATTTTTGGTATGATTCCAATACCTTCCCTATACATTACCACGTGTTTCAGGGAAAGTAAAAATTATTCGTGAACCATCCTACATCTTTTAGAATTTGATGCTTAAATTATATAAGTTAATAAAAATGTTATTAATAAGTTAATTATAAAATATATCTATTACCACTCTTGAGAAATATACGTTTCAAGTACAATGAAAAGTTTTAAACTGGAAATGGACAATAACTAGAAGTCGAAATCCTTAGTGAATCCCTTTCCCAATTCTCTTCATGAATTTGATGCTGAATTCATACTAGTGATTAACTGAGCTCTATTTGTAGTCAATCCTGAAAAGTAGATGTTTCAAGGAAAAACTTCATATAAACAATATAGCGATATTATTCTCAAATCCCTGCATAACTGACCGATAACTCTCTTATATACGCGCCATAGAAAATTTTATAAATTACTTGTATGTCCGGTAATATTAGATATACCGAGAAAGTTCTAGGATACACAAATACCCACCAAAAGTCACCAAGCGTGCGATAAATCGTCAAATCTGGCAACCATGCCCCGAAAGTAGAGCAACCATACTTCCGTAACAGGAATGACTGCATGTAAAGGCTGATTTTCTCGGAGAAGGACTATATGTCATAAAAGCATGTTATGTATTCCTAACAATATTCTTTATCGAAGGCTCGCAAGAAAATTTCAAAGCATGTAATGGTTCTCTGGGGGTATGGAGATATTTAAGTTATTTAGAACTTTAATATGGCTTATTGTTATTTCTAAATACACGAAATCGCCATTTGGAATAGAGACTAGGTCTGTATGGCATGTGTTATTTTGTGTGCTATAAAATTAAAATCGCTGAATGTATAACGAGAAAAAAAATGTATTTAAGCCTGTAATAAATGACATGACCTACCTACCTAATTTTTTGTTCTTTATAAAATGAATTTTTCACATACTTCAAGTCAAAATCCTTTAATACTAATTTATAGACACAAATTATAAAGTATATCGTAGATTTAAAAAAAAATGGCAATTTCATAGCCATTTAAAAAATTATAGCCATAACAGTATGCTCTAGAATTCAAAATATTTTTAATTCGCTCAGTTGACGATTTAGTTAATGTATAAGAAAAACTCATAAAAAAATATAAAATGCGTTAATTCACTTTCTATTAAATTTTAGAAAGAAAAGAGTGAAATATATTGCTTGGTTCTTGTATATTTTTATCTTGGAACAAACATGTATTTTTTTCTTCACATTCTAAGATTGATAGAGTGTTCATTTTTTACCCCACATTTTTTAGTGATAAGCATTTTTTTGTTTACAAAGTAACGTCAATTGTTCAAGAGTTTTTGAGATGCTTTGTTCTAAGAATGTGCCAGAACTATTTTTCATTCCTGAATCCTAAAAGATGTTGCGTTAAAAAAAAATGTAGGGATAGTAAGTACATCACGAACATGCAAATTATGACATGAGATTATGAAGTTCCAGCAACTCCATATCTAATATTTAGGCATCATCAAAACCTCGTGTTCATGTTATCATTAAATTTTAAATATAAGTTAAAAAAATTATATCTGAATCACGCGACTTTATGTAAAGACTCAGATACAATTTTCCCTTTTCGTTCTTTCTTTATACCCATTGCTCAAAATAACTTATCAAAGCATATTTATATTTATACTAATCTTGCCATTCATATAGTTTATATACATATTTTTAATTAAAAATGCCTAGCGTTGATCGTGTCAAAAACAGATCTCGCTATTTAAATATTTATATAAATATAACATAGCTCAATTTCCAAATCGCCTGTTTTGAACTAAAATGGATCCCGCTCTCTGTTTTTTCCATGAGTAAACATACTAATTGTACAAGTTGGGTATAATACGTCCTCTAAGATGCCCTAAATGAGTGTTCGATCACCGATCTTTGAAAATACTACTTAAAGTCGCAAAAATTAAAAGTTATTTTACCTCAAACTAAAATTAGTAAAAAAAAATGTCTGCTATTTCAGCGGAATTTTCATTCAATTGAAGTCTGATTTTAGCACAATATTCATTATGATAATACAATATAATATTTAAAAAATTAGAACGCTATCTTTTAAATTGGCAAAGTTAGAAACCGATAAATAAAAACTACTTCGTTAGATAAAGGATAGCTGAATGGATAGTTTTGGTTTGACGAAGTGGCGGAAATGGTTAATTTTTAGCTTTAAAATTTCATAACTTTCAAACTAATTCGAATTAAAAAATATCCTGTTTAGGTGCATCGTACGGGGTTATGAAGCACTGCCTCTGGCAAATTTCGTTGCAGTCCAACGCTTTGGTTAACCGCTACAGATGACATACACAGATACACTGACAAACATGTTTTTTTTTATGCAGGATCTACATACACACTTATATAAAACTAGCCGAATACCCGTTGAAAATCAACGGTCTCGCAATAAGCAACCCCTGAATAATGTAAATTTTTTAATAATTCGCGTTTCACATTTATTTGACAAATCGAATATTTTGGTGTGCAGAACCCTCTAAAGAAGAAAATATTGGGAAACTAAATTCGAGCATTTCTTCTTTTCGAATTATCTACCCTTACACTACATTTAAGTCTATCTCATCCCGAGGCACTCCTATGATATTATTTCTCCTTTGGAACTTTTTTCTGTGAAGCACATCCATAAATGAACATTTTTGAAAAACTCTGTTTGTCTTGGGTTTTTTATCAGATGATTGGCCCAAATACCAAATATCAAGCCTCTATCACATTTAAAAGGAAGCGTGCCTCATTTATTAGGAAATTCGAACATATTAGTGTGTGCACCCCTTAAAGTAGAAAATATTGGAAATCTAAAATTTCAAACTCTCTTCCTTTCAAACTATCTACCCGTACATCAAATTTGAAGTCGCTATCCTATCGAGAAGCATAATTTTCTATCACTTCACCTTTCGAACGTTTTTCTGTGTAGCACCACGTTAAAGAACATTTTTGTCAAACTGTATTCATCTTTGGTTTTTTTTGTCAAATGGTTAGCCCATATACTAAATTTCAAGCCTCTATCACATTGTAAAGGAGGCGTTTTTCACTTGTTCGGTAAATCGAACATTTTAGTGAGCGGAACCCCCTACAATAACAAATTTTGATAAACTGAAATTGCACACTTTCTTCCTTTCCAACTTTTTACCCGTACACTAAACTTTTTACCCGTCTCTAACACTTTTTACCCGTCTCTATCTCATCGCGAAGCATACTTTTCTAGCATTTCATCTTTCGAGTGTTATTGCGCGGAGTACCCACCCCCTTAACTATACATTTTTGAAAAACTCTATTCTTTTTGTGATTTCTATCATATTATTTTCCCATATATCAAATATCAAGCCTCTATCACGTTTTAAAAGGGGCGTTTCTCCTTTATTCCAAAAATCGAACATTTTGGTGTGCGGCACCCCCTAAAGTAGAAAGTATTGGTAAACTGAAATTTTACACTTTCTTCCTTTCAAACTATCTACCTTTATACCAAATTTGATATCTCTATCTCAATACGAAGCATGGTTTTTTATCAATTCACTTTTCGAACGTTTTACTCTGGAGCACCCCCCTTAAACAAACATTTTTGAAAAACTATATTTGTCTTGGGTGTTTCCATCAAATGATTATCCCATATACCGAATTTCAAGCCTCTATCAAATTTTAAAGGAGCGTTTTCTCATTTATTCTGCAAATCGAATAATTTGGTGTGCGGCACCCCCTTAAGTAGAAAATATCGGAAATCTGTAATTGCACGCATTCTTCCTTTCAAACGGTTTACCAATACACCAAATTTGAAGTCTCTACCTCATCACAAAGCATTCGTTCCTATCATTTCACTTTTCGAACGTTTTGGTGTGCTGCACCCCACCTTAAGTAGAAAACATTGGAAATCTGAAATTGCACACTTTCTTCCTTTCGAGTGATTTACCCGTATACCAAATTTGAAGTCTCTATCTCATCGCAAAGCATGCTTTCCCGTCATCTCACTTTTCGAACGTTTTGGTGTGGGGCACCCCCTCTATAGAACGTTTAAGAAAAATTCGATTTTTCCAGGGGGTTTTATCGAACGACCGAGCCGTGTACCAAATTGCAAGTCTCTATCTATTCGGGAAGTGCCTAAAAAAGGCGTGACAGACAGACAGACAGACAGACAGACGGACACTTGGCAATTAGTATATACTAGCCGCATACCCGTTGAAAATCAACGACCCCACATTAAGCAACCCCTGAATAATGTCAATTTTTTAATAATTCGCGTTTCTTATTTATTCGACAAATCGAACATTTTGTTTTGAGGCACCCCCAAAAGTTCAAAATATCGGAAAACTGAAATTGCACATGTTCTTCCTTTCGAACTATCTACCTGTACACCAAATTTGAAGTCTGTATCTTATTTCGAAGCATGTTTTTTTTTATCAATTCACATTTCGAATGTTTTCCTCTGGAGAACCCCCTTAAACGAACATTTCTGAAAAATTATATTCGTTTTGGGTGTTTTCATCAAATGATTAGTCTATATATAAAATTTTGAGCCTCTATCAAATTTTAAAGGGGCCGTTTCTCATTTATTCGGAAAATCGAACATTTTCGTGTGCGGCAACCCCTTAAGTAGGAAATATTGGAAATCTGAAATTACACACTTTCTTCCTTTCGAACGGTTTACCTATATACCAAATTTGAAGTCCCTATCTTATCGCAAAGCAGGCTTTCCTATCATTTCACTCTTCGAACGTTTTGGTGTGCGGCACCCCCTTGAGTAGAAAATATTGGAAATCTGAAAATGCACACTTTCTGCCTTTCGAACGATTTACCCATACACCAAATTTGAAGTCTCTACCTCATCGCAATGCATACTCTCCTATCATTTCACTTTTCGAACGTTTTGGTGTGCTGCACCCCCCTTAAGTAGAAAATATTGGAAATCTGAAATTGCACACTTTCTTCCTTTCGAACGATTTACCCATACACCAAATTTGAAGTCTCTATCTCATCGCAAAGCATGCTTTCCTGTCATTTCACTTTTCGAACGTTGTGGTGTGGGGCACCCCCTCTATAGAACGTTTTCGAAAAATTCGATTTTTCCAGGGGGTTTTATCGAACGACCGAGCCGTGTACCAAATTGCAAGTCTCTATCTATTCGGGAAGTGCCTAAAAAAGGCGTGACAGACAGACGGACAGACAGACAGACGGACAGACAGACAGACAGACAGACGGACTCTTGGCAATAAGTATATACTAGCCGAATACCCGTTGAAAATCAACGTTCTCGCAATAAGCAACCCCTGAATATTGTAATTTTTTAATAATTCGCGTTTCACATTTATTCGGCAAATCGAATATTTTAGTGTGCAGAACCCCCTTAAGTAGAAAATATTGGAAATCTGAAATTCCACACGTTCTTTGTTTCAAACGATTTACCCATACACTAAACTTGAAGTCTCTATCTCATCGCAAATCATGCTCTCCTATCATTTCACTTTTCGAACGTTTTGGTGTGCTGCACCTCCCCCTTAAGTAGAAAATATTGGAAATCTGAAATTGCACACTTTCTTCCTTTCGAGTGATTTAAACATATACCAAATTTGAAGTCTATATCTCATCGCAAAGCATGCTTTCCCGTCATTTGACTTTTCGAACGTTTTGGTGTGCGGCACCCCCTTAAGTAGAAAATATTGAAAATCTGAAATTCCACACTTTCTTTCTTTCTAACGATTTATCCATACACCAAATTTGAAGTCTCTATCTCATCGCAAAGCATGCTCTCCTATCATTTCACTTTTCGAACGTTTTGGTGTGCTGCACCCCCCCCCCCCCCCTCTTAAGTAGAAAATATTGGAAATCTGAAATTGCACACTTTCTTCCTTTCGAGTGATTTACCCATATACCAAATTTGAAGTCTCTATCTCATCGCAAAGCATGCTTTCCCGTCATTTCACTTTTCGAACGTTTTGGTGTGGGGCACCCCCTCTATAGAACGTTTTCAAAAAATTCGATTTTTCCAGGGGGTTTTATCGAACGACCGAGCCGTGTACCAAATTGCAAGTCTCTATCTATTCGGGAAGTGCCTAAAAAAGGCGTGACAGACAGACGGACAGACAGACAGACAGACGGACACTTGGCAATTAGTATATATAATAATAATAATAATAGATGGTGTCACGTCACCTTTGAAATGCCTCGGCATCCTACAAGAATATGTTTCTTTAGTCCTTTTGTCAAAAAAATATACGCTTCTTTGGTCCTTTTATCAAAAAACTATACACTTCTTTGGCCCTTTTGTCAAAAACTATACGCTTCTTTGGTCCTTTTATTAAAACTATACGCTTCTTTAGTCCTTCCGTCAAAATTATACGCTTCTTTGGTCCTTTTGTCAAAAAAATATACGCTCCTTTGGTCCTTTTATCAAAAAATATACGCTTCTTTGGTCATTTTGTGAAAAAATATACGCCTCTTTGGTCATTTTATCGAAAATATAAGATTATTTGGTCCTTTTGTCAAAAAGTATACGCTTCTTTGGTTTTTTTGTCAAATATATATATGCTTCTTTGGTTCTTTTGTCAAAAATATGCGCTTCTTTCGTCCTTTAGTCAAAAATATACGCGTCTTTGGTGCTTTTGTCAAAAAATATACGCATTAACCTTTTGCTTACGTTTTGGACAGCGTCCATCCCAGACGAAGAACCTCTCAAAAAGACAGGTATTTGCCATAACCTATCCCAAACAGTTCGATCCACCTTGGCGAACATTGGAGTCGTTGGACGCCAATATCAGCCAAGGTGGACAAGGTGGTCCGCCAATGTCCGCAAAGAGGGATTGAACTGTTTGTTTCAAACAGTTCGATGGGATAGGGTATATCAAATACATGTCTTTGATAGGTTATCAAAGATAGGGTATCTATCTTTGGTCTCAAACTTAGTTGGTTGGAATAGGGTATATCAAATACCTGTCTTTTTGAGAGGTTCTTCGTTTGGGATGGAACCACCCGTAAGAAAAAAGTTAAACAAGCATTTAATTAATGATTACAATATATAACATTTTAATTCAAATTTTGACAACTGTTTCGACCCATTACAGAAAAAAACATCAGTTTATTCTTCTAATTGTACCAAAATCTGATGAGCAAAATAGTAACGAAGCAAAGAGCTAACTTTCGAATTTTATGAAATTTCGTTGGAAAGTTTTTGCGCTGGAGTAGAAACATACTATGCAGAGATACACACACACACACACACACACATACATATATACATACACACACATATTCACATACATATATATATATATATATATATATATATATATATAGTGTATATATATATATGTATATATATATATATATATATATATATATATATATATATATATATATACACTAAGACATATAGAGGCAAACACACAGATAGACACATAGGCACACACACACACAGTAATATTTACTTGCACTCATACAGACAACACGCTCTAAATAGCTAATCCATTCTATATCGCTCTTAGAGAACTCAAACTTTTTCCATTATTTAGATGTCAATTATACACTAGTTCTGGATAACTTACAACATGACATTATCTTATTTTTATTCTGAACCATAAAGTTCCTCTGGAAGATAAAATTCCCTACATTTCAAAATTTTCCCAAGATAATTTCCCAAGATTTCAGAAAGTACCATACCAGTATTTCTTTAAAATCCTTTATTAAACTAGTATTAATGGAGAACCAGTTATAGACAAATAATAAACTTACTTCACTTATCGTTCGATGCTATCTCATCTACAGACGTGTACATATATTTCTATCACAATGATTATCTAAACAATCAAACTGTTACCCAACTGAATAATCGCATCATTACTAACCTGCACCCTCATTAAAGCAACTTATGTCATTGCACCATGTCAATCCAAACTCCAAGCCAAATGCAGCAGAATGACAGATGTTTGCAAATATCCCGAAATTCTAAAGACTATGCCGATAAATAAACCTGAACAACCACGGGAGCGTACTTCTTAGGAACTGAATTTAAGAAGTTTAGCATAAAATAAAAATAGAAACCCCGCACTCTGATGGCCAGTCTAAAATATTTTGGTAGCGGGTCCCTTAAGAGAAATCCGCTAAAAATTCTCCTTCCTCCACACAAGTATTGAAAACTAATGGCCTTAAAAGTTTGCTAAAACTACTGGTTTACGAATCAATAAAAGTAAAACAAGAGTCTTGAGAATTAATGAAAGAACTTCTGAAAATGTAAAATTAGATGATGAACCCATTGAAGATGTGAATATCTTTACTTACCTTAGAGTACTGGTGAAGTAGGAGGGTGGAGCAGATGAAAAAATGAAAATAAAAATTGCAGAAGCTCAGAATTGTTTTAGAAAACTATATAAAGAGTGAAGAGCTACTAACCTTGATTTTATAAACCAAAATCAATATTTTTAATTCCTTAGTGAAGAGCATTTTATTGTATGGAACTGAAACATGCAAATTAACAAAAAACCAATGCAATAAGTTGAATGCCTGGCAGACTGAATATCTGGGGGAAATGTTGGGAGTATTTTGGCCTTATGTTATTACTAACACCGATTTCCTCGTGAGTACTGGACAGAAAGTAATAGAGTAAATAAAAAATATTAGAACAGAAAACAGAAAACAGAAAGTAATAGAGTAAATAAAAAACACCGTAGATGGAAATAAAAACACGGTAGATGGAAATGAACTGGACATATCTTAAGAATGTCACAACATAACATCCCTGCTGTGGCGCTTACTTGGCCGCCCGAGGGACAAAGATCTCGGGGTCAACCCAAGCCAACTTAGAGGAGGCTAATAGAACAAGAGAGAAATCTGATGGGATGGGCGAGCTGGTCAGAAGGAAGGACAACAGCACAGGATCGATCAAGGTGGCGACGCAAGCTGAAGGCCTTATGTGTCACTAGGCACGGTGAGTGAGGATGATGACACAAGTATTTGTCAATGTTGAAATAAAAGAGAAGAACGATTTTAATCAAAATGTATGGAAACACGGCAATTTCGCAAAAACTTTAAAAACGACATAATAAAGACAACCAAATTCGATAAAGTAAAAGGTCTTTAATAATAACACCCTTTAAGACGTACTTACAATTAAAATTTCAAAGCGCTTTCGAACGTCACTACGTCCTTCATCAGTGACAATGTAAATTGTTTGAGATGTGACGACGGTTGTGGGTTGAGTATCATTCGTCCCATCTTAAATAGTTTGTCTTTATCATTTGTCATATCATTTCGTTTTTAGAGAAGAAAGGTTTTTTAAATGTCTTAAAATTTTTATACAATTTAAATATTTAGACATTTTAGTAATTGTTTGAACATTTTTATTACTTAATCACTTTTTAAAATAGCCTAATTTCATTATATGTACAAAATTGTTTTAATTGTTAAAATATATAAAAATATCTCCAAATATCATATTATCATTTGAAATAGCCATATAATATATACGGTAGGTGAATATGCGATATTGCACTTTAGCAGTTAAAAAATATGGAAGTGATTCAATAAAACATAAATGCTCAAATATTAGGATCCCATCTTTTTATTTATTTATTTCCATAAAGCAAACTCGTCCCAAAGTTGAACAATTTGCCTGCGGGTGACATACATGAGAAAAAAATTGATAGGTTGATCAACAACGTTTTGATGGTACTCTGGATATCAAAGTGCTCCTGTAAACCTCATCTCTCTTCAAATGTTTGCGATGCTTGTAGACATGTTTTGATGAAGAAGATACAAAACTTGTTACGTTAACAGCGTTGTCGGTGTCAAGCGCAGGAAGAAAGAGAAAATATATGATATAAATATAGGAAACAGATTTATTGCTTTTTTTTAACTGCTATAAAAATGTATTTGAACAAAAATAAAATAGTGTAAGTGCTTGAATAAAGACAAACATTTTGTCATACAAAACTTCCAAAATCTGATGTGAATCACATGTCTTTTTCTACAGACTAAAATTTATATTTTTATCTCAAATTCATATCGCAGAAATTAACTGAAAAGATGGACACATATAGATGCTTATTTTGAACTGCATAAAATTTGCAGTTTTAAGGGAGATTACCCTTACCAGTTCAAAAATTGTACATATGCATGTATTCAAATAATATCAAATTTTTAAGATGTGTTACACTATATCTATTAATGCAAAATACACATTCAATAAACTTTTGGTAGAGTATTTTGTTTTTATGATAGATAAATTGATAGTTTTTAAAGTCTTGGGATGTAACTGCTGCGTACAGGTTTATAGATAAAATGCGTTAATATATTCCCAATTTTTACATCTAATCTCTTAAGCGGTTGTACTTAAGTATGAAACTTCGCTTAATGCCTTAATTTATTACTAAAATTTAACTTGATACTATAACCTTAACTTAAAATTGCATTTTAGTTTTAAAAAATATGGTACTTTTGGGATGAAATGCAAAAAATACTTAAATTTATGTTATATATATATATATCAGAAAAATATAATAATAATAATAACCAATTCCAAGTAATCAGGAAATATTAAAATCACTAAAGCAGTCAAACCACGGTCACAATTCCGATAACAGAAATGAACAGCACCGGCACAATTGCGAAGATTAACTAGAATTAAATTCCTCTTCAGATCTGAGCATCTGCTTCTGATTAACCCAAACAAATGTCTGTTTCAGATTTGGCAATTGTAAGTTATTATAAATGCCAAAACTCAGACTACAGGCACAAAAAAAAAGGCAGAATTGAAAAATAGAAAAATTAGAAAATCAAGTATTACCACGAGTCAGGCACCATCGTACACGTGTAAGTGCGATAAGCAGCAACAGTCGTAAAAAATAGAAAACAGTCGAAAAGCATCTTGAAGAAGATGACGAAATATATCAGGGAGGTAGAACAAACTGTTACAGTGACCTTCCCAGATCCGTCCAGTGAGTTAGAACACGAGATAGGACAATCACCCATATAAGGAGAACAGAATATGAACATGAAGCATAAATGAAAATTCTTACTAAACAAGTGATTCATAGAAGAAATGAATAAACGAGAATGCCACTAAACACCATTATAAGGGGGCTCAAACTGTAGTATCAAACTGGCTAAAGTTACATATTTTTAGCGAAAATAAAATTCAAAACATTAAATGTTAATGTATCTTATTTTCCGAATTTATTATTTTTCAAAGTTTTTTTAGTTTATTTTATTATTTTACATTTTTATTTAACTATGTAATTACTAAATAATGTTTATATATATATATATAAATGTTATCGAACGGTAGTTAATAAACTGAGTTAATAATTTTAATTACGAAATTGGGAGGATATGCATTATTAGTCGCTGTACTTAATTCTATAAAATGTGCTAATTTATGATTTTCATCACAAATTTTATTGTTTTTAAGAACCTGGTTTGATATTATAATATCTCTAAACACTGATATATGCAAACAAGAGTCAAAGTGTTGAATTTTTGATGTATTAAAATTAAAATTTTGTCTTTTATCATATAAGTTTATATCCAGATTACAATTTTGTAAATCTAAATTTAAATCTAAAAAGTTTGCAACATTAGATTCATTATTACTTGCAGTTAATTGTAAATTATTAGGATATATATATATATATATATATATATATATTGTATTATAATATATATATATATATATATATATATATATATATATATATATTGTATTATAATATATATATATATATATATATATATATATATATATATTGTATTATAATATATATATATATATATATAAATTGTATTATAGTCTATATATATATGTTATAATGCAAAGTTTTAAGATTCTGGGTGTAAGGTCTCGGTAGCCTTTATATCGCTTCGTCTGAGAGAAAAAAAGGGATTGTGATTGCTGGACAGTGGATATGTGCGGGGAAGGGGGGGGGGGGTGATATTGTCCGACGAAGGATCTTCCAGCGAAAAGGCGAAATTGCGTTTGAAAGTGGATCAGCCTCAACCAAGTAGGAATTCGGTATGGGTTAGGGAGATCGCTAAGAATTTCCATGTATTCCTCTTTCAATATGAAAATTGTCTTTGAAACATCTATTTCCCAGGATTGGCTATAGATAGATCTTAGATGATGACAAATATGGATTAATCATCAAATTTTAGTGGGGATAATGTGGTTGGAATATTTGTCGGAATCGGTTATAGATAGAGCTTAGATGATGACTGATATGGATTTAGCATCAAGTGTCTAGGGGTTAGGGGATTCACTAAGAATTTGGATTTTTGGTTTTTCTCTACTTCCGATAAAAATATATTCTAGAAGGATCTCGTCAAGGATTTTGACTTCTTGTTCTAGAGATGTCAGTCCGATTAGAAGATTGCATTTTTCTTCCAACATCCATTTCTCAAGGTTGGCTATAGATATAGCTTAGATCATGACTAATATGGATTCAGCTTAAAACTTCGGATGGATAGGATGTAGTAAAATTTCCACTTCCTTTTCTGGATGTGTCACTTTCTGTTTTCCAAAAATCTACATGACTGTACTAAATAAGTGTGCAAATGTGTATAAAAATACTTAATAATTTTGTCAAAATTGAAATGTACACACCATTTATCATTATATCAAGATTCACTTCATTTAATTCTCGATTTTTTTATTAATTTCTCAAATCAGAGTTTGAAAACATCGGTGCATCCACATTGTTAGATCTCAATTGAAATAATTTACACATCGTATCAAATTGTTATTAGTATTATATTTAAAATGCACAATAGATAATATATATGCAGATCTAAATGTCTGCCTAATTTTATTCTTGAATGCAACACCTCTTATTCTGGTTCGTTTCTTCATATTAATGCAAAAGCAGTAATGTCTTTATAATAAGCCGTATTATTTAAACCACTCCTAAAAAGAGCTATTTTACTCAGATTTTTTATGGATTCCCAGATGTTATTAAATTAAAAATTCATTTCTCTGACATTTTTTATCCCCCATCCCATTATTCATATTCCAAACAAAAACTAATTTACAAAATTGCAATTTAATTGCGGCAACACAATTTCAAAATCAATGGTAACTTAATTTTGCTTGAATAATTTAACAGATAGAAAGAATTTGTTAAAATAAATCTATGGTTTTGACATATATTCATTCTATAATCTTAAATCATTAAATTTTGATAATGATGTTTTCCTGTACTAATGTTACAAATAGAGGTGTGATTTATGAACTTTAAGGAAATTATTTTTAAAATTGCGTATTGATATATTTTTATACATAAAAGCACTTTATCAGTAGGAACATTTCGTTTAACTTTTTCCTAACAAAAACGCATGTTTAATATAAAACTGTACAGCAGAGCTTCCAAACTTTATTCTATCTAGGATATTTATAGATAAAAAATGCAAATCTGTTTCTCTGTTCCACACACGAATTCCGAGTTTTAACGGATTTTGAGTTTCAAATTTTGAATGATAATTCTCTACTTCATTGCGGGTAATCTTGCCCATGCTTCGAGCCTCATGAACTAAGGGTTGCCAAGATATTAATGGGGAAAATGCTTCCATAAAAATAACATTATGCCGCCGATTTTTTTCCAAAACTTTATCCGATGTCAATAGTAAATAAATTTAAATAAAAAAATTATAAACGAACTGCACTATTTTTATTGTGTTAAATCAATAGTTACAAAGTTTCATCTGGATGTATCACCTTAAAAAACGGTATACGATTAAAAAACTGCCTAAAAGCGAGACGATGGCTATTGTAGAGAAAAATAAATTTCATACATTTTCGGATTTGCATTATAAAAGCTGGAAAATAGCACAATTTTATTTTAATGGATCAAGAACATTAATTCACACAATGAAATCTTTTGTATATGATATGATACCTTAACTATTAACAGATAATTAAAAGAGATAAAATATACCTTGAACAGTAGCACTAACTATACAAAGTAAATCTGAAACTGCTTTTTTTTCCAAACTCCAAACAAAGGATATTTTACAAATATCTTTTGAAATTTAAGTGGTAGTAAACTGAAACAAATTTCATTGAAGAAAATACCTTCCAAGATATATTTCTATTTTGAGGTTTTAAAAGTACAATATAAAAAATAATGTTAATATCAAGTCCCCATTACATTTCAAGATCATTGTGTGTTTTAGAATTTCTAATATGATATATAGCAATAATTATTCTAATTATAACCATAAAAGCGAAACCAAAAATATCTTATATATCTATTCGAGACAGCACGAATAACCTTCTAAAATAGTAAGTAAATTATTTTTGAATAACTTGACACTAATATTATCCTATCATAGAGTCGATAGAAAGCTATAAAATAAATAACTAATACTAGCGAATGAATATAATAAAATCAAATTGAGAACATTCCACATATACATAATTCCCCACATAAGTTTTAACGATATAAGGGATGGAATACGGTCCTACGGAACAGAATAAGTAAATACAAAAATGTCGTTTGTGTGTGAGGGGGAGGGGGGTAAAATTTTTATTCATAACTCGCCATAAGCAGCTTCAACGGAGACAAATTTTAAGAAATATCCATTAATCAGAATATTGGCAGAGTTTAACTTTTCATTATCATGTCTTAAACATTTTATCTTTTATATAAAGAGAGAGAATCGAAGCTGAATATTATAATTCTTTTTTTTTTTTGCTATCTTACAACAATGGGGTTTTTGCAGGCCATTTCACAAAAAAATGCTCCTTCTATTTTTCGAGGATCCGCTAAATATTAATAGATTAAAATGTTCTACTAGACTAAGTTCTAGGGCCTAGCTAGGGCCTAACTAGTATGTCAAAAATGCCATCAAAGAACCTGAAACACGCACACGCACATCGGTTATGGCAAATTAAAAAAAAATATTTTTGAAATGAATACACTATTTTTAACACTTTACAACAAAGTTGAAAAATGTTTATGACTTTGTTAACACTTTACAACAAAGTTGAAAAGTGTTTATGACTTTGTTCATTCTGTCTGTCTGTCTGTCTGTCTGTCTGTCTGTCTGTCTGTCCGTTAGCACGATAACTGCCGTAAAAATGACTTAATCAAAATGAAATTATAGTATGTTGTTCAGACGGTCTGTAGGATCTATGGGAATATAAATGAATAATATCACCCAATTAGTTTTGGATTGAACCCGGATTGAAAAAATGAAATACATTGAGCCTTATGGGACCTAATTTTTCATACATTTTTTAAGCTAATTTAAAATTGACAAATTGCTTCGAAATTTTTAGGTGATATTCAAATTGTTCCATAAAATATATAAAAAAAAATTCAGCGAAATATATTCAGTAGCTTTTTAAATAAAAATTAAAATAATAATAACACCTCTTATATAAAACGATCACGTGACCATGATATGAAAGTATCACGTGATCCACTTCAAAATGATATATGGCATCCATCTTGTCTCAAAATCGTGATTTTTGAAGTTCTTTTTATTTCATATTGAGTGTTGTATCCGTCCTAAAACCACTTTATTTTGGTTTAAATTCTGTGCATCTACATACTAAATCAACGCAATTACAATATATATGAGTTTAAATGCTCATCCAAATTTGATTATTTCTACAACGAAGCCTATTTTTCACTTATGTAAAATGTAAACAGCAAAATATGTAGGATGAGTTGTATAGAAATTGCTGTATTTTTTTTTAACGCAAAAGAATTTAGCTCATGGAGTCTGCATAGCTGATATGAAAGAAATATTCATTGACTTTACCGAGAGAAGGACGATTTTTTGCGATGAAGTTTTAAGCATAGAGTTAAATTACTTGTAGCTCCATGGTCTTAATTTTTAAATAAAATACATTATTATAGTATTGTGATGAATGACATGAATGGGAAATTATTTATGAATGAAATGCTGCTTTTTTAGAGAGATCCAGGCGTGTTATTTTTTCTATGACGTCATTTCAATGAATTTCAGTTCTTTTCGATGAAGTTTTTAAATATAATAAATTATCGTGGTATTATGATAATTCTAAAATTATTATCGAGTAATATATCACATTTTAGAGATGTTTAAACCAGGCAATTTATATTTCAATGCCGTCATTTGAATGAAGTTCATTTTTTTCGATGAAGGTTTAAGTTTTCAAATATAATAGATCAATGTAGTATTGTGAGAAGTTTTTAAATATTACCGAGGAATGTATTGCATTTTAGACATGTTTAAATAAAATTGCATTGCTGTTGGAAAGTGTTTCATAATCAATGCTTTTAAGCATGATTGATCTTTCTTGTTAAAACTTATTGCAGAATTATATTTTGCAACTCCATCTTAAATGCGATATATGTCTAGAAATGAATTACAGGAACATTTGTTATTCTCTTTTTTGGGGAGATAATTATTTAGTAGATAATGCAAAATAAGAGAATTCCACGATATATTTGTCTAGTTCTGAAAGATTTGACGGTACAACCTGAGAAACAGGATTGATTGTATTACTTCTGAGAAATAAGACAAATCATCCGACGATCTTTAAGAATGATTGCTTATATCTAGTTAGCAGGAGCTATATCTCGGGAAATGAATATCTGCAAATATTTTGTTAGTTGTGGAAAAATACATTGGTGGTAAAAGTTTTGAAGAACATTGCTTTCACCCAAAATTTTTGATGCATCTATTTCACAGGATCTGCTACAGATGGAGCTTAAGTGATGATTGAGATGAATTCAGCATCAAATTTTGAAGAGAGGGTTTACTAAGGATTTCCATTCCCGGTTCCAAAACTGTCGCTTTCCTTGAAACATCTCTTGACTATAAGTAGAGCTTAGGGGATAAATGATATAGATTTAGTATCAAATTCCAGAGAAGATAGGGTGGTTCACTGAGAATTTTCATTTCCGTTTCAAAAATTGTCCTTGAAACACACATTTGTTTCTCAGGATTGGATATGGATATAACTTGGACTATGATTGAAATCGAGAATTAAGAATCAAATTCCGGAAGGGGAAGTGGATTCACTAAGGATTTCCCTTTTCAGTTTTGGTGATGTCACTTCCGATTCAAAAATTTGCCGTTTACTTCCATCATTTATTTTTTAGGATTTACTATAGATGGAGATTAGATTATGACTGATATGGCTTCAGGCTCAAATTTCAGAGTTGATAGGAAGATTCACTAAATATTTCAACTTCTGACTCTGCAGATATCGCTTCCATTTTTTTCAATTCCTATTACTGTATTCGTATTCGAATATTCGTATGACGAAATTTGCCATAAACTATAAAAAAGGTGTCCGTCGAAAATAAAGTTCACATATGATGGCTCCTTCAAAACTTTTTGATTTATACTGCATTCACTAAATGTAAAACAATCTTATGTGTGGAGTACAAGGCTTTCTAGGGATTAGCTTATTTTAATATAGTATAAAAGCAATAACTAACGTTACAAATAATTGTTTGCTAGATATCTCTTATACATCAATAGGCTTGCTTTGTTGTTGATTAAAATAATGCTATAAATATTCATGCAATACACACAATAAGTTTATGATTATGTGAATATTATTTTATTAGAAGCCTATTTAGAACAAATACAAACATTCTCACGTTATTCTGATACGAAGCTTCCGTATCAGAACCAACGTCCGTTTAGAAAGATACCCCCGATTTAACAAGGGTGCGCAAGGGTGATTGAACGAAGGGTGCGCAATCAAAAATGTTTGCAGACTACTGATATAGAGAATAACATAACTACTGTTTCGGGAATTACCATTGTTCCCCATAGGCCCCTATAAGGAAGTAATGCTATAAAAATTTAAATTTCGAATAAACAGTTTTCCAATCATACGAACATTCATATAGAACATTCTATGTGTTTACGAGGTCTTAAAATGTAGTTTTCTGCGAAAATATTGAATTCGAAAATTCTCGTAACTTGAATTTGACAGCTAAGAAAACAATACTTTTCTATAAAGTAGAGCAAGAAAGTATATTTAGCAGCTTTATTATATGCTTCAAAAACACGAAACTTATCCTGAAACTGCCATACTAATCTAATACTATACAAAAATCTAACTGACGATACATGCAACTGTTTTATGTGTAAAAGAGTAAAAAAGACATTCCACATATTCATTCATTTGTCCTACGATGTAAGCTTCAGCAATACAATTAGGTCGTAAGATAAAGGACAAACGAGCAGACGATTTTAACAATGATTGCTCAGTCTGAGTTAGCAAAAGCTATCTCGTGGGCAATGTATATCTACAAATGGGTGCATCAGGAATGTAGGTTATTATGTTATTTTTGGAAGCAATTGTTATACTCCATTAGCTAAATGTGAACAAATAGCTCTTTCCGTTGATAAGAAGTAACATTATATTCTACCAGTGAAGTTATTTCGTTGGAAAATGGGGGAGAACTTTCATTGCGCAATAGAAATAATTTTATGAATTCTTATATTTTAGGTTGATAGTATTATTTGTTATTATTACTCTCATTATATTTAGTATTGAAATACAGTGGATATATTTGATTATATGATAGGGAGTTTAAACGTTAGTATTCAAATTAAAATGCATGTCATATACACTTATAAAATTCCGCATTTTTTTGTTAATTAGGATGTATACGCTATAATTCTTTTTCATGTGATTAATTTTAGGAAAATTTTATGTCATAAATTAATCTCATGTCTCATTTATCTAATTTTATGTCTGATCAAATACACGCTGAACGTATAATGCTTAACACAAGCATTTAGATAATAGATTATTTATATCAGCATACTTATTCTTTTATTTTAATTTTTTTTAAAGACCAGTTTCGAAAAATCTGCCAGTTTTATTATTTGAATGATTTTATTTCATTGATTTGTACAATAATATAATCAATACCACACACCAGTATAACGCATGACTTATTTGACAGTCAAATTTGAGGAAAATCATACTAATAATATTCGGGATAGAATGATTGCTTGCATTGCACATGTGCAGACACAGAGAGATGACACATTATTCTCAGACGATAATGTAAAACATAAACCTATTTGCAACTCCTTGCGAGAAATATAGTTCGTTAACAACATTTTCGTAATATTAAGCATAACATTCTCATCAGAAAGAGAAATACTTCAGGCCAGATTGTGCATTACCCACATTTTGTGGCTGCAATTACAATTTTAATTAAACTGTGAAATTCGATAACGAAAGTCCAAATAGCTAAAATTTCCCTGCAGCTAGATACTTAATAACATATATTTCATGTAATTATGCCTATTTTATGCTGGGTGTCCTTGCATATAGAGTTTAGATAATAATTATCTTAACAAACGTTTATTTCAATAAATTGATAAGTTATTTTCTTGGTTAGAAAAGATCACATATCCGAAAATTGCTTTCCATTATGCTTATCCACTATTTTTATCTTTGAACTTGAGTAATGTGTTTGCTCAGATTTGGGAAGCTGGTGTCAGGAAGAAAAGGAAAATAGAATATTATTTTTGTATAATTAAATGTTAGAATAGAATACGAAAACAATTATTTTCATTATGATTAAGATAAGAATATGTGACATAACATAAAAGCATTTTATAATGTCCCTTTTCATATGTTTTGAAGGAGAAATCTAATCATTTATAGGACACGTATTGCTACACAGGACCTTCTATTTGACAGTAATTTTAGCTTAAAGGTAAATATTAGTTGCAAAGCCACTATTGGCGCTAAAGTATATATAATCATACGCTACATGTAAAGTAGACAAATTCCAGTTTCAAAATTCCTTTTTTTAGATCGCGCTAATTGATTTGCTTAGCTTACACTTTGAAACAAAAAAATAAACTTTTCAAGCAACTTTCAAAGCTTTTCAAGCAATGATTTGTCGCAAGAAACTACAGAGAGAAAAGACCTGAGAGGCGCTCATTCAAATTTTGGGTAAAACTAAGTTGTCATGTAAAACTCGGAGCAAAAGGGGTGTAGTGTGGTTGAACCTTTTTCCGCCTTTGAGAAGACTAACGGAAAATATCTTCGAAAACTTGATATATGAACAATTAACCGTAATTAATAATGATCAGTGTGCAGCTTCTTCCTCCTTAGTAGTGTTATTAGTGGCTATCCTTGAAGAATATTTCTACAAAAATTTAGTATTCTAACTCGTTAGAAATACGTCGGTCAGTCAGCCAATACATGGGGACTTTCTCTTTTATATTTTCCGATTGAAATCCAGATTCGAATATCTGTAAATTAGCACTCCTCGTGACGAAATTAAACTACGGTAATCCTACTACCGATATATCAATAGACTGCAATTAACGAAGTAAAATCCATACCCAATTATTTGTAATTGATAATATGAACCTTATACCAAACTGAAGCCCTTTGGGGGTACATATTAGGTTACAAACCCAATTTCTATTCACTATATAACGCCTATCATAATTACTAGAAAATGAAATTCGCTAATTCTGGGAGTACATTACACAGATATTTTGTGGCTCAAATAGCACTTAAAATCAGACTAATGACGAAACCTTACCTGAAGTCTAATATATGCGGATACTGATTTCATGCAATATCATTCTATTTGATAGATAATAGTACTCTTAATTTAGAGTTCAAAGAATATTTCTATTCCAAAAGATATCAGTTCATGAAACTAAATACTATAAATTTTGAAAAAGGTCGCTGAAATTAATTATCTAGGCATGTACATAACACATTTTTTAAAGAATGTATTCATCTTTGACACAGAATTAGAAATAAAAATTGGTTTAGAATGTAATTCCTAGAATTTCTGGATTGCTGTAAAAAATTACCGAGCGATTTCATTATTTTAAAGAATTTCATTTCAATGATACCAGCTAAGAAAAATAAAGTACAAAAAAATCTCAACAGACTTTCTATACTCCTGAACACAGACTTTTTATGGTCATGGATACAGACTTTCGATAGTCATGAACACAGACTTTCTATAGTCATGAACACAGAATTTCTATGGTCATGAATACAGATATTGTACAGCCACGGAAAAAAACGCCCAACCCTCTGTTAATCGAGCATCGTTCATCGTAGAGAAAATTGAATGGTGCCATTCGATTAGGAATAACATCCTCTACAAATGTGCGTAAAATTTGCATAAGGGGCCGTCTTCATATCCAAACGCGCACATACTTTCATACACATATTCTTTAGACATACTTAAGGCGAACAATATTTAGTATGGAAACTAGTGTCGCATTCCACTCTGAGTACCAGAGAAAAGTAACTTCGAAACACGTTCAGCAAGCACAAGTTGCCACTTCGGACGACATAGCTGTCGTGCCGGAGAAGTATCATATCTCCAGATCATCACCGTCACGTCTAGTCATCCGACACTTATTGAATGCCACATGTCCCGGACGATGGATTGAACGTAATGGACCTGTGGCTTGGCCTCCACGCTCACCGGACCTCAACCCACTGGTCTTCTTCTTCTGGGCCACATAAAATCATTGGTGTACGAGACGCCTGTGGACTCCGCAGAAAATCTCGTCGCGAGAATCGCTGTTCCAGAGGGCAGGATAAACACGATACCAGGTGCTTTCGAGAGGGTGCGCCAGTATTCGCCAGTGTGAATTGTGCAACGTCACCCTTGGCTGTCACTTTGAATCTTTCGAACTACTTTGAGTATTTCTCTGGTGTAAATAAATGGGATTGTGCAACTTATGATTACGTCAATTCTCCTTATTCTCACTGTTGAAAGTTCAACTTTAACTTTACGCTTTTCTGACACTTAGAGTGGAATGCGACCCTAGGTTCCATTGTAAATATCGTTCATCTTGATGGGTACTATCACCCCTCTTATTTTATCAAAACAGTTTATATACCCCCTGTATATATATATATATATATATAAGTTTAAATTCTGTATTTCTTCAAATTTAATCCCCTAAAAATTTTTATCGGTTTCATAAAATTCTGTAGATTTTTTTACGCAACTTTGTAATTAATTATATATGTCTAAGATCAATATATATATATATATAGAGAGAGAGAGAGAGAGGGTGTCCCAAAAACAATGACATCAGCTTTTATTCCATTAATATTGATCTTAGACATATATAATAAATTACAAAGTTGCGAAAAAAAAGGTACAGAATTTTATGAAACCGATAAGCATTTTTAGGGGATTAAATTTAAAGAAATACAGAATTTAAACTTTTATGCGGCCCCATACAAAAACATTTCCAATAAGTAAAATGTGCATCATACACTAATAAGGTGATGTACAAAATTTCAGCATTTTATCATAAAATGTCCCAGAGATATATTTAAACAAAGTTGGTGAGGGAGTAATCACAAATTAAAATGCAAATGTTTACAGCAAGAGTGGAAATGACTCAACGCAGAAATTCATCATAAGCAAATAATATCTGCCTCTTATCTTTAATGGATCTTTGGCCTGAATGGAAAACATTTTGAATAAGCTTTATAATCTTTGTAAAGTTATTATTTCTACAAAGTTTAGATACTTTTGTACCAATATATAACAAAATTATTGTGTATTTAAATAATCATTGTTTTCTTTTGTAATTTGTGTATGACGCCTGAAACGCGATCTGCCGACATGATTTTTTTCTTCTGAGAACCCATGTCGATGCATCTAAATGTGGTTTAAGTCAACATTTTTGTCTTTTCATATCTCTGGGATTTGTCCAAAACTTGTTCAAAATGTTTTCCATCTATGCCAAAGATAAGAAGCGATTATTATCCGCCTATGATGCACTTCTGAGTTGCGTCATTTGCACTCTTGCTGTAAACATTTACATTTTAATTTGTGGTTACTCCTTCACCAACTTTGTTTAAACATATCTCTGGGACATTTTACGATAAAAGGCTGAAATTTTGTACGTCACCTTTTTTGTGTATGGGACACATTTTACTCATTGGAAATGTTTCTGTAAGGGGGCCATATAAAAATTTAAATTTTGTATTTCTTAACATTTAATTCCCTTGAAAATTTTAATTAATTTCATAAAATTCTTTACCTTTTTTACGCAACATTGTAATTTATTATATATGTCTAAGATCAATATTTAAGAAATAAAAGCCGAGGTCAATGTTTTTGGGACACCCTATATATATATATATATATATATATATATATATATATATATATATATATATATATATATATATATATATATATATATATATATATATATATATATATATATATATATATATATATATATATATAAGACTAGAATAATAAATGTGTTATGCAATTTGTTCTATGGAAAATAGTTACATTTTCCAGTATAAATGTCCAAGTACACATCCGCATTTAATGAATTACAACTGAATTTTTCATATATTTTATTGCTAAATTTATGATATTATTTCATACGGTTCACTATTGTGCAGCGTTTCTATGACCTACGGTTAGTGTTCGTTATAACCGCTAAAAACTCTGTTACATATTTCTAAAGTTTGTTATAATAGATCTCAGCATAATATTATCATTTAAATACATGTAATATTTATAGACTGAAATGATTTAAAATATGAACGTATAAACTATAACGCATTTTAAATGGAGTAAATTTTTTTGAATTTTGCGAGATCTTTAAAAAATTTTATCTTATTAATAAATTTCCCAACAGGAATTGGATGTTTTTTTTTTAATTTCAAAACGTCACATTTTAAAATTTATTTTTCATATTAAGAATAATTTTAATTGTGGTAATTAAGTACGATAATTTGAAATTTTATTGCCAAACAAATTCATTAAATTACTTTAATCAATATATCAGTATATAACAATCAATGAATGTTATAAATAATCCAAAATCCAATCTTTCTCGTAAAGCTCTCGTGATATCCATGTGAGAGGGCTAGAGATAAATATTACGTTTCAAATCAACTCGTGCATTATATAGCGCTTAGCACATAATCATTAGAAAACGAAATACTCTGTTTCTGAGTGTACATTAGGACATTTTGTTCCTCGAATTGCACTAACGCAATCTGCCAATGAAATCCTACTCAATGCCGCATTATATTTTGCCTTTATTAATTTTATGCAAAAATTGCAATAATGTGGAATGTACCATTATATGTAATATAAATTGAATATAAAAATTATATTTTCAAACTCATTTATTTTCAGTACATGACTTTTCTTATATAATGGAATGAATTTACTATTTTTACAGTTAAAAAAATGTTATCCTTATAGTAGATATCATATTCTTTCCAGGATATTGAATTTTCTTCAATGAGTCGTATCCATTTGGCGAGATTTTTGTTAATTGGGCAACATTTTAAAATGTCTCCAAGTTGGTGGCATTCCGCCAAATTCGTCGCCAAAATCTCGCCAAGCGTTATGGACGGAGAAATAAGGTATTCTTACAGCAGATAAATGACTATTGCGTTCATGATATTACATATGAAGAGTGAACATGTTTCTTAACAGTTAATATTTTTTTAATTTATGAGATTTTTTTACAAATTTATTTAAAAAATGTGCAATATCTCGAGAACAGTATATGCTAGCGTTCTAAAGTTTATGTCAATCGTTTTCTAAGGAAAAATTACATAAGAAATGTCTATTTGCGTAACTTTATTAAAAGTTTTGATTTTTTGATGATATTTTCAAAATTTCACTCGAAAATTGGGGGGGGGGGGGGGGGGTCTGAACATTCAACTGTGTTTTAAAACAATAAGCTTCCAGTATTAACGGATTGCGATTTTTGTACCAAATATCATTTGAATCGCTCCATTCGTTCGTGTGATATCGTATCCACAGACTCACTGACACACACACACACATACTTTCACACACACCCAGATATCACCTCAAAAATGTTCAATTCGTGATCAGGGATGCTGGAAACGTGCTCTTCCGTCGAAAACTCGAATTCGAATTTTCGACCCCGTCACAATACTTTCCTTATACATTATGTATATAAGGAAAGTAAAAACACATTTACGAGCAACTATTGCTATTGCGTGAAAATAGAGTTGTCACTTTGCGGTGCATGAATGCCAGATTTGGGGATATATCGCATACTTGGAAATTTTTGGCTAGATTTCGAATCTACCAGAACTTTCTCGTAATATTCCCTAGTTGTTTCAAAGATACTGTGAGACAGAAGAGAGGCCAAAAAGCGATCATAAATGTGAACTATTAAAATGACAGTACGAGCATATATATATATATATATATATATATATATAAATATGCATATATATATACATATATATGTATATATAAATATGCATATATATATATATATATATATATATATATATATATATATATATATATATATATATATATATATATATATATATATATATATATATATATATATATATATATATATATATATAAGAATAGAGGGCCAGACAACACGACACCTAAGTTTGTTTGTTCGACTCAGTCCGTCTGACCTACTCGAAGGTGTAAGGTATTGTTTGGGCGGTCGGAGCAGTGCCGGCATCCACAAGAACAGTAGGAGGCGGCATCCACAAGAACAGTACCCTCCTTTTCCTACATCAACCTTCAGGAAAGACTTACGGACCCACATATTTAATGTACTTATATAACGCGTTTACACGGGAACAAATTGTGCAGAACAGAAAATCGAACTCGAGCCATCTGAGTTCAATCCCGGCGTTTTAACCACTGGGCTGTACCACCACGGATGTCACTTAATTGCGATCAAGTCAGACATTAGTTTATGAACAATAAATACAAATGGAACTCGGTGCTATTTTATATTCGCTCAAACTTCGCTATGGGTCAACTTGAAAAAGCAACGTCAGCAAGGGGGAGGCAATTCTACATCCAATCACGACTGACCCATAAACCACCTGCACTGATAAAGGGGATCACCAATCAGATACAGGGGTCTTAAAGGAAGGCGTTTCTCCCCGAAGACGAGTTCGAGAAAAAATTAGCCCATCTAAAATAAAAGTAGAAAATATGTAGAAGTGGAAAAATACTTTTCATAAAATAATTCGTCAAAAAATAATCACAGGCCAAAAGTTCCGGATAATTTCTCAATAATGTTCAAATAGTGAATGCTTAAAAGCCAGAAAAAGGCCCTGGCATCGTCAAAATGGTGTCAACGAGTGTTCCATGCTGTATAGATATAGGTGCGAATTTCTATATGTTCATCTGTCAAGTATGTAGTATCAAAATTGACTTCGGACTGTTAATGTCAAACTGTCTCTCTTGCTCTCGCTTTCTTTGCTGAATCCATACCAGCTCTCCAGAGTTCATATAAGCTCCACCTATAGCTAATCCTACAAAGATACATATATGTTTCAAGATAATTTTTTAACTTGAAGTGGATATCCTTTGTGAACTAGTATTTTTAGTATTCAGCATTTTTGAGGAGGCAATAAAATAATGTTTGTCTGTCAAGTATGTAATATCAAAATTGACTTCGGACTGTTAATGTCAAACTGTCTCTCTTGCTCTCGCTTTCTTTGCTGAATCCATACCAGCTCTCCAGAGTTCATATAAGCTCCACCTATAGCTAATCCTACAAAGATACATATATGTTTCAAGATAATTTTTTAACCTGAAGTGGATATCCTTTGTGAACTAGTATGTTTAGTATTCAGCATGTTGGAGGAGGCAATAAAATAATGTTTGTTTACAATAGAAATTAAAAACTGGAGTAACATTTTAAGGATATATAAATTCTAAATCACTGTTTTCGCCTCGTGCTGAAATGGCCAAGTAAAATTCTGAAATTGAAATAACTTTTCGGTGTGGATTTCGTATTGGCAATAATTATGCTATTTCGAGTCAAAATTTCATTGCATTTTATTCATAGACTGGCATGTTATACGTAAATTTTATGATTGCAGCCATTTGGACAGTCTTTAGTTAAGCACAAAATAGATAAGTTGATTCTATCTCCACGCAAATTATGAGATTACAAAAAATTACGGACGTATGTACTGCTAATAAGGACCGGTAATATTTCAAAAGTGCACTTTATATAATAAATTATTTCAATTACACATGTGTAATGCCTATATTTTCCATTACTCCGGAAAGCTGCGTCGAAAAGGACCGCAGTCAATTGAAATAAGTATAACAGATGACTGTAGACGACACTTTCCAAACAGCATTGGCTGGCTGTGAATCTTGAGGAAACGAGTTTCGAGACAGAAAACTCCTGTGTAGGAGGGTTGCTTAAAATTTCGACATTGGTAATTTAGAACAATTTATCGCTGAGACCTCCACCAGAAAGACCTTCACGGTCCTCCTCCGGACTGGGAAGTAATTTTGTAACCTGAAAACCAACACAAAACATTTTAAACAAATTTAATTGTTTGAATTATCTGCAATTTCTGAATGAATTTCTAACTTTAATTAACACTATTTCAACGTAACTTTTAGCAGAGGCGTATTGGCGTATTTTAATTGTAATTCATATTTATAAAATGTTTGCAAAATTTACTGAAAGTTTAACACTTTATTTAATTTTCCTTTTAAAAACATGTTTTAATATTTATCAGATGCGGTTCCCAAAGATAGCTGTTTATTTTTAAATGTTCCTTTTTGGGGGAGATACTTCTTCCAGGCTTTATAGAAGCTACAGCTATGGATGGTTGAGTGCTCTCAAGAATCATTTTACTGTCCTCTGAAGAGCACTAAATTCCGACGTGGGAGAACTGCGGTGCTCGTGAGCAACAGGTTTATGGTTTCAAAAGAGAATGTAATAGAATTGTATGTAAAATAACTTTACAACCATATTTACACCGTTTTTCCTTATATAAAATTACGTCCTACTGTAGAGATTGCGCATCTATGTATTACTCATGTTACATAAACACTAAGCAAATATAAAAAATCTGATATAGACAGCACAAGATTTTCCTTGTACAATGCAATAAATTTACTTCCTTCAAAATGAAAAAGTGATGCATAAGATCTACGACACACAATGTTCTTAATGTTGAATTGTACATTTGGCGCTTTTCCGGATGACAACATGTAATACCACAAAAAGGCGGTGCTATTCCTAAAACATTGACGTATCTCACAATTAAATGTAGCTGGTGTTTGCTCCAACTGAGCGATACTTTTATATATTTTCAGTAGAAACTTCTAGAGGATACCGTATCTCCCAGAGCATTAATTATTTCGAGAAAGTTCTTGAATCTTTCAAAAGTCGCCAAATTGGTGATAAATAGCCAAAGCTGACAATTCTACCACCCGTGTTCAAATATGGAAACCCAGCATTGATGCGATAAAAATGGGTGCCTAAAAAGGGGTTTTTCCCTTCTGGTTCTCAAAAGCCTTTCCAGTGAAATCCGCAACATTATTTATTGTTGATACCCTTACATTTTAGTTTTATATTGTTTCTCTAAAAATTTTTATCCTAAAGTATTTTTTGAGCTGTTGAGTGGTGTTTATTAAAATTTAAATTCGTAACTAGAGACATTTTCATAATTTGAAAGACATAATATTTTTAATTTACACATACATGTAATATTTAAGTAATGGGCTTAGCAAGCTAAATTTCTCAAAGGCAAGCACTAAAAGAATGTTTCTAAATAAATTCGCAATTAAGCTTCTAATTAACTGGAAAAATCATTTTTATCGTAACATCAAACAGGACTGTATAAAAAATGGCGGTGCTAAAAGCACGATTTGTTTCCTTCCTTGGTAGTCTAAAACAATCTTGCAAATAAACACGTTGGATAACATCCTGAGTTTAATTATCTGCCGCCAGCACTTCTACGAGAAAATTAAATTTAAGTGGCTGCAATTACGCATTTGTAGAGTGTAATACATTAATTTCAGTTGTTCAAAACTGCGGGACATTGTTATTTTTACCCTTATTAAATGCGTTGTTTCTTGCCGTTTACTTTAAGAGGCGGATAATCTTTTAGCTTACGTATACATTTCATATGTTCGATCAACAGCAATGATTAAAAGTTTTATATATAAGGCAGCATCAGTGGCGTAACTAGTATTAAGCATGGTCAAAAGACACTTAATGGCTCGAAAAAATATATTGGCCCAAATCGAGCTGGGACATTTGCGGCGTACAGAAAAAACTATTTATCCCTTAAAAATTTTATTGAAAAATAAAAGCTTTTTATTGTGACTAATTATACTGATTTCTATGATAAATACAAAAATGATCTTACACAAAATATCCATTGCTTGTTAAATAAAAATAAAATTATTTCTAAAAAACACTTAACTCTCGTTCTTTAACTAGTGTTTGAAAAACGCGAGGCCTTATCAAGCGCAAGCCGGGAACCAGAATGAAGCGAAACCAGTATAAATATATCTAATGATGACTTTACTTTGCAATTCTTTTCAATTCACAGCGGAAAATAAAATAGCACACCGATCGCAAATGGTCTAAGTTTTTAATGGTTTTTAATATAAGCTGAAGCAGTGAATAATTTTTCAAATTATTATTGCATATTTGAAAATAATTTTCAATCAATCACCTACGGCTGACAAAAATTTAAATAAAACCAGAGAAGCTTCAGAAAGAAGAAGATAAAGAAAAGAGAAAATACCAAAACTTTTAAATTATTTCTCTTTTGAAAACAATCCCCTAAAATAAAATTAATTTCTTAAATGCGTTTATCTTTAGAGGTCAGAACTAAAATTTTGACCCGACAAGGGATCTAAACGCTTTGAAATCTCCCAAATTAGCAAATTAACCTGTAATAATGATATTGAATTAATGAGACATTAACATATCTGTTGCGTTTTTTTAGTTATTATTCTTGAAAGATTTAACTTTTCAGTTATTGTAAAAAAGAAAGACGCTAAAGCTCTTCTTTGTTCTATGAAGTCCTTTCTTAGAGGTTTTTTTTTTCAATACTTGATCAATGAAGCCCGGGTCAATATGGAGCACATAGGAATGCCGTTTATTAGTCCTTCAACCGATTTCGAATTTTCTTATAAAAATAATTCATCTACTCATTATCCAGAAGTTAGCAACCAAATTTTGATCAAAATATGATTGATCTTTCTAAAGTGATGCCTTTACAAACATTCTGACATTCAAATCACTTAAGAAGGGATCTACCATCCAGAGGGGGTCAGAGATCAAAAGACCAGAATGCCGCCGTTGACAGAATTCTAGAAGGCGGACGTTATCGCCGTTCGTGACGTCACTGAATTAGAGGGAGAAGTGACAGTTTCTCCGCGTAGCATTCATTTCTATGGGAAAACATAGACTGTGTCAGTCGCTGTTTTAATATAATTTGTAATTCCATCGTAAAAGTGAAGTTTAAGTGCAAATTTGTGTATTATAGATGTATATATATTAGTATTTTCACGTATATAATGTATAATTTTGATTAATTGTTGTATATAAATTGTGTTTTGTGAGCGCAAAAATGTCTGGTTGCTGCGCGGTTGCTTTGTGTTCAAATTATTATAAGAAGTCAATGGGATCTATCAGTTTTCATAGATTTCCAAAAGATCCTATACTCCAAAAATTATGGGTCGTGAAGTGCAAAAGACAGGATAAAATAAACATTGCTTACGCAACTGTCTGTTCGAGTCACTTTTCTGATGAAGATTTTGAAGAGGATTTTCGGGCTAAATTTTTGAATTTGAAGCCGATTAAACGATTAAAACAAGGAGTTGTTCCTCATCTTAATTTGCCATCATCTGTAAGTAGTCAAAATGTGAAAAGTGAACGATCAGAAAGATTAAAAAAACGGAAAATAGAAGCAGAAACTATGACGAAGAAAAAGCTTAGAACAGACTGTGTAGTACCTGTAATTGAAGTTTCTGAATATAAAATTTCTGCCAATAGCTCAATAAATGGTGATGGAAACGAGAGCATAATTTATGAAAATGATGAAGAAAATCAATCTATGAATGGTTTGAAACCCCATGATCATATTAAAAAAATAAAGAATTTAAATGAAGAGATAAATTTTCTAAGAAATGAGAATACGCAGTTAAAAGAAAAAGTGAGAACTCTAGAGAATGACACAAATTTACAGAAAGAAAATCAAAAGTATAGTGCAAAATACATCAAGGCATTACTGCTTCAAATTAAGCAATTGAAAAGTCGCTGTTTGCATGCCGAACAAAGCAAAGTTAAATATGCGCGGAGTGAGGTTATCAATGAATTATCCTCATTTTTTAATGAAGGACAAATACGCAGAATCCTTAGAAAGAATAAAAATTTGCCATGGACAGATTCGGACATATCAGCTGCTTTAGCATTACGATGTGTGTCAAAAAAAGCTTATGTATTTTTGAAGGAGAAAATGAATTGGCCTCTTCCTTCAATTTCATCCTTAAAATCTTGGACCAAAAATTTTACATGTAATCCTGGAATCCAAAAAACTATTTTTGAGATATTAAAAGAAAAAGCTCAAACTATGGATGAGTTTTCCAGATGTTCAGTTATATTGATGGACGAAATGAATATTGATGCAAAAATGTGTCACGATATGCGAGATGATCAAGTTTTAGGACCACATAAAAATGTCCAAGTTGTAATGCTAAGAGGGCTGTTTCGGCCATGGAAACAACCCATATATTTCGATTTCGACCAGCGCATGACAGTCGAATTGCTAAATGAGCTCATTTTAAAATCTGAGAAAAATGGTTATGAAAGCATGGCAAAATGTTTGTAAAACTCTATTAGAAACGATCATAAAATTGAATGAAAGCGAAATAAATATTGCCCACAAATTATCATATAGGCATATAAATGTTGAAGGAAATGAAAGGCAGAATGTACGATTAGCGGCTCAGCTTTTTTCCCATACAGTGGCAACATCCATATCTTCCTTTTTACCGGAGAAAAGAAATATTGCTTCCTTTTTCGAATTAGTCAACAACTTTTTTGATGTTATGAACTCCCACATTCCAAAATGTGGTTCTGCACCCCTAAAATCAGCACTAAGGGTGAACAGAGACTCTCAATTACAGGTACATGATATGGAAAAAGAAATAAGACTTCTGAAAGTGTGCAATTCAAAAAGACAGGCACTCTATCCATTCCAAGTGGGGTTTATAATTACTATAAATTCAATGAAAATATTATTTCAAAACGTTGAAGAACGTGGTATTAAATATATCCTCACGTGTCGTCTTAACCAAGATGCGCTGGAAATTTTTTTCAGTCAAATCAGAGGTATGGAAAACTTTTACGACCACCCAACACCAGTGGAGTTCAAAAACAGACTCCGACTTTCACTCCTTGGAAAATGCAATTTTAATTTTCCATCTGGATGCAGTGTGACAGAAAAGGAGTCTACAGAAGTACTAACTTCAGAAGTCTTTAAATTTTTAAAAAGTCACGATTTAAACAGTGTACAACCAAACAAAGACAGTCATGAAACTCAAACTATATTATCGAATATAGAAGAAAACAATAGAGTTGAAAAGGAGGGTTTACGTTACATTGCAGGCTACATTGCAAAAAAAGCGGACAAATCTTTGGGAGAAATAGCGAAATTTGTGCCAGAAAAAGAAAATGGTTGGATTGAGGCTCTATCAAAAGGCGGTCTTTTAAAGCCCACGACACATTTTTCCGAAGAAATAAAAAAGTGGGAGAATGCTTTTTTAGAAATGCATGGCGCATATATATCAAAAGAGAAATGCGTTATTAAGAACTTGCAGTCAAAGTTAGCAAGCATTTCACCTTCTATATCTCTAAAAGCCATAACTTTGTTTTCACGAACCAGAACATTCATTCGGATTAAACACTTAAATAAGACTTTCATGCAACAATTAGTAGAGAGAAAAAAGCAAAGAAAAGCCTCTAAATGGTGTAAAAGCAGTATCATGTCATAAAAATGGTATGTATTGATTTATTATTTATGATCCATGTGAACATTGCTTTAAAATTTTAGAACTGTATATAGTTTATATTTAAACTGTATAAAGTTTAATAACATCAATTTTGCATTCTTAACATATCTTTGTGAAAACTGACTTATCCAGTGGCTTAGCCAAGAGTCATAATATTCCACTAGCCCACAAAATGCATCGTCTCTTTGTTGGAAAAATAAAATAAATCTACTGCCATTGACCATCCATTCGACCGTCAACTCCCCCCTTTTCTCAAGATCCGATCTACGCTTTTTAATATGATATATAGTTATGTAACTACTAGATTGGTGATATTTCATAGTAATCAATATATGTTATATGTATGTGGGACATTTTACTCAATTAGATATATTTGAAATGCATATTTATATTACATGTAGAAAGTATTATCAATATTTAAGATAATGGATACTATATTTTTAAAAATCCGATGATTAGATATTTATTCAGAGCTAACCTTGAACACCCCACCAAATAGGAGGGTATAAAGAGGAAAGCGTCACCCCTCTTCACCCAGCCAACGGTCCTACCGTGCTGAAAACACCGGTTCTCGTTAGATCACCGAAGTCAAGCAGCATCGGGCGCGGTTAGTACTTGGGTGGGTGACCACCTGGGAACACCGCGTGCTGTTGGCACATTTCGGGCGCGGCAGCTCGGTGGTTTACGCGCTGTATTTGCACGCTGCCACTACTGCTGCCGTGTTCATGCGGAGTACGATCACGTTAAACATGTGGGTCCGTAAGTCCTTCCGAGAGGTTGGTGGTGGGGAAAGAGGGTACGGTCCCTGTGGATGCCTCCTTCACTGGGTTCCGGTCTAAATTGTGTGGCACTTCCCAGCCGTCCAAACAGTTACCTTACACCTTTCTGGTAGGTCGGGCGGTCTGAGTCTCAACAACAATAATACCTCTTCACTCCCTCGAATTTTAAATAAAGTCCTTTGAATTCCATCAAATAGTGCTAATTCCAGTAAAAACTGTTCAGTTTAGATTGTTTTGAAAAAATACCATCTGCACATTGACTACTAGTTAGAATCATATTTCATCAAAATCGCATACACCTTTCTAAATTGATTATCTTAGAAACGCCTTGACATTAAAGTCACTCAAGAAGCGAGTTGCACTCCAATAAAAAAATAAATTAATGGAGAGATCGCATTGATAACAGATGCATTATGATTTCAAATATGAAGAAATATAATGTGAGTTCCCTTCAGATATAAAAACTAATATAATCGGCCCATTAACTTATCAGATAGAGCGTCATCTAGCTAGCTGGCTCGATTGCTTGTAGAAATGTAAGTTTTACGAGACACACTGCAGAGAGAGAGTAGTCCATCCCATAAAGTAAAACACTTGATCAGCTTTTACAATACACTATAATTCCATTCATCAAGATATTTAGCTCATAGGAAATTATTTTATTTCATACTCACATGTTTCTACTCAATTGTTTCAGTTCTTTAATATTCCAAACTTTGCTATCCAATTCATCATCCTGCAATAAATTCTAACTTATAGTTTTTTTATCTAAAATGCTTTTATAATTTACTAGTTTGGATCTTCCAAAAAAACTTTATTTAAAAAGTCGTTACAAAAGACGTTGACCAGGAAACTGATTGTGAAACAATAAAAAATTAAACTATGAAATTACGTTTAACTTTTGAAAGATAATTGCATTTTTCATTGATGTTTCAATAGAATATTACTGGAATATTTTGGAAGATATTTATTAAAAGTCGTTTGCATGCTTATTAATATTAATAACAACGAGCAATTTAATCATCCATCGTAGTAACCTGGAAGCACAGAAGACTCTGCAGGGGGCGCTTTCACATTCTTTAAATATTCATGGGCCTTTTTTTTCTATCTGATGTCACTCCTGATGTTTATGTAAATGTGGGGGTATAATTAATAAAACGGATGGATCGAACTCTTGAGTCGAGGGGGGAAGGAGGGGCTTCCTGATTTAAATATTCGAACGTACTCGATTAAATTGCTCATCACGATCTTTTAAAATGTCCGTCACACACGGGTGTAAACCCTTGAAAGAATAAAAATTATTAAATATAAAGCATATGCGTTTTTTATTTAAATTCTCCTCATACCTGTGAAGATAAAAACAATTTATTTATATTCTCGGGTATAGGGAATCCCTAACTGGCTCCTCATAATATACCACCAAGCATTTATTGCTAGGAACGTTATTATATACTTGGTTATTATTCAAATCCAGAATGATGTTCTTGTAAATATCTAGCAATTATTGAGGCTAGCTAAAACATTTTGTTTCTGGGTATTTTTTTAATAAATTGCAGGATAATATATTGCTGATTCCATTCCCAATTTGCAAACAATTTAATAACAGAAATTAGAAAAAAATATTTTATATCAAACATGTCGTACTACCCAGACGGTCTATTCTACTGGAAAGATCTATCGACACTCACAGACCTACAATATAGAATACTTTTAGTATACTATATATATATATATATATATATATATATATATATATATACATATATATACATATATATATATATATATATATATATACATATATATACATATATATATATATATACATATATATACATATATATATATATATATATATATATATATATATATATATATATATATATATATATATATATATATATATATATATATATATATATATATATATATATATACATATATACATATATACATATATATATATACATATATACATATATACATATATACATATATATATATATATATATATATATATATATATATATATATATATATATACATATATACATATATACATATATATATATACATATATACATATATACATATATATATATATATATATATATATATATATATATATACATATATATATATATACATATATATATTTATATATATATATATATATATATATATATATATATATATATATATATATATATATATACATATATATATATATATATATATATATATATATATATATATACATATATATATATATACATATATATATATATATATATATATACATATATATATATATACATATATATATATATATATATATATATATATATATATATATATATACATATATATATATACATATACATATATATATATATATATATATATATATATATATATATATATACATATACATATATATATATATATATATATATATACATATATATATATATATATACATATATATATATATATATACATATATATATATATATATATATATATATATATATATATATATATATATATATATATATATATATATATATATATATATACATATATATATATATATATATATATATATATATATATATACATATATATATATATATACATATATATATATATATATATATATATAGGCCTTTTCAAATTTCCCTGTTGGCTTTTCTCCACCCCCCCCCCCTTTTTTTGAGATTTCTTTGTAGAATTTTTCTCTTTTATTATACTAGACAATTTAGAGCAGCATTGCGCCTACTTGTCTCGCTAATTTTAAATCTTATATTCGTATCTTTTATATGACATTAATATATATATATATATATATATATATATATATATATATATATATATATATATATATATATATATATATATATATATATATATATATATATATATATATATATACTT
>OX578137.1:32120985-32160985 GCA_951213105.1 Amaurobius ferox
ATCAGATGAACTGTTACAGTGGGGGTGTAATAAAATAGCAGATGGTGCCCAGAAAAAGACAAGCGGCCAACAAAGACACGAAATTATAAAAAATGGTTTTCCAATATCGGTATTTAAATATCGATTATTTTCCTGACGATGTATATATATTTTCCTAATGACTTCAAAGAAGCTAGACAATTCATAACACAAATCCATGATAACTACTACCTCCCAATTCTCTTCTAGTGAAATTTGAAATCTTAAATAATAGAAACAGGGGGAAACGATAAGGAATTTAATGGAAACTAACTTTTAGACATGTCAAGAACAAGAAAACTTACTGTATAAAAATAAATTACAATGTTTTGAAGTGTTTTTTGTTGTTGTTTAACAGTCTATGCAGCTCAGCTTTCAAAATAATCGTATTAATCAAAGATCGGCTAAGTTATTTTCTGTTCGGAGTAGACGCTTCTTCACCCTGACAGAGTTTCCGAGATACTTATTGGAAGAAAACATCTCAGTGCAAAGGATAAGCTAGAAGCGTCTTAGCCCCGTCAATTAAGATTTATTTAAATTTAGAAAATAACAATTGGTGAAATATATAAGAAATGCAAACAATTGATGAAAAATATACGAAATACAAACAATTGGTGAACACAAAGCGCATAACAATAGTTGAAAATAATAAAAAACAAAATCAAGAGTAAAATAAATTACAAACATACTAATATCAACTGCAGGCAAGCTTATTGACCAAAACAGAGAAAAATGAACTAAAAAGAATGCAAAATAATGAAACAGTAATAAAACATTTTAAATTATCTGCTAGATTACCGCTGCAATCGCTTTCTTAGATCATAGGCATAGCCACTTTCTTAGGCATAGCCACTTTACTGTAAATATAACCAGAGTTTCAATAGTCCTTTATTTACAAAGATAATGTGGTAATTAAGGACGTTACATTTTTGGACAATATGTTGAAGATTTCTTACCTCCTTAATCAATCATCCTGTCTCAAGATAATTCCGTTATTTGAAATCTCGGTACTATTAATTCAAAATACAACGAGCTGCTGCATGAGATAGGATTTGCTTAAAATTATAAATTCGATGCAATTTTTAATCCCAGTTTAGTTTGTAAGGTAAGTGATCCAAATATGAACACTACACCTAATATGGGCACTGCTGTAAAAACAACAAAGATATTCATCAATTATCTATCTCCGATATTTTAAAAAGACCAACAGAAAAAAGGCTTAAAATTATCGAGCTATAAGACTGGTTAAATCGCTTTTTCTAGAAAAAAGGAACCCAAGCATAAAGCAGCTGGCAAGTCCAAACGAGCAGCTAAGCCGAAACCAGCACCCAAGCCGAAACCCAAGACAAATGTAATATCAACTGTTGCATCTCAGCCGTCCTGCAGTGGTGTATCCAGCTCAAAAGAGTCCTGCTATTGTGTACTGTGTCATCAAGAAAAACAATTAGACATGATACAGTGTAATACGTGCCGTGTTTGGGAACATGAAGAATGTTGTGGCCTTACAAGTAAGGAAAAAATTTATATTTTTGTATGTCCATCTTGTGCCGACTCTGATTAAAATTTTACGTTGATTTAAGGTATTTCTTAGCATAATTTTAAGGGTTCCCATATTAGATGCAAAGGTTCCAAATATGGGCATAGATTCCCAACATGGACACTGTCCATTATTAGCACCTATCTGATGTTTTTAACTCAATTATCATTTTTTCCCTGTTACCCCCTGCAAGGAGAATTCATCCACCAATTTTAAAATTTTATGTGCTAAAACAAACATTATAATAATTAAAATGCTTAGGGGTGCCCATATTTCGGTCACTTACCTTATATTATTTTGTTAAAACGGCTATTTAAATGTTGGGAACTATTCCTAAATTATGTCTTATCCCCAGATTTTGGAACTTCCCTTTTAGATAGGTTCTGAAATCATAAAAAAATAATTAATTTGCGCTTGTAGAAAAGGTCATGTGCCGTTCCCATCCGAAAATTTTTATTAGTATTCTGCTCGGTTAGAGTACCACCTGCGCTCTCAGGCATCCATCCAATAGGTTTAGTTTGATAAGAAAACATTCTTCTAGATTCGAATGCTGGATAAGCTCCACGTATTGATTGCCAAAATCCTATTATGGTAAGTAAATATAAAAACCTAAAAAGTCTGAAAAGATTTGTTGTGTTTTATGTAGAAAAAATTCTTGTGATTCTGACTCAGCAAGAAAAGCTGATATATATTTTTTCATTATTATTTCTTTTTCGTAACGAGATGAGAGCCTCAATACGCGGAATAACGTTGGCTGAAAGGAAGATTAAAGGATTATTCTTCTAATCTTTCATCACATTGTTTAAGAAATTATTTAGAAACTCTTATTATTAGCAAAATGTATAGTTTAAAAACTGTGAATAATATGAGGCCAGATTTTGAATGTACATCAAAATTTAAGCTTGAAGCCGATTTTTGTCATTTCATTACTTGCAAACAAATTCGATATATCTTTTCTTTGTTTATATAAACTTTTGTATGCAATATGAGTTATGAGAAACGTAATCGAAACAGATATTAATAGCAACAACCTTGATATATTTCGATGAAAATCGATTCAGAAAGGATTTTTATATGACTGTGAAACATTTCAGCACTTCCTTCCTTTGTAGTTATTTTGCTATATTTAAAATTTCGTCATTACGAGGATTTTAGCGTGCATCCTTTAGTCTCAAAAAAAAAAAAAATAAAAGAAAAGGATTAGTTTGAAAAGTTACATCTCAAGCAAAATTTTAATAACTTACCGAATTTTAGTATAGTAGATACTGTTTTGACCCAGTTATATAGCATATAAGAATTGTTAATGAAAGTGAAAAAATACGTTGATTCTTTTAATGTAATGCTAACACATTAAACGACTTAACAATTAGCGTGATAAAACAAATATTTTAGGTGATATGAATGGGAAACTAATTTTAAGATTAGGAGATAGCAATTTATATACTCATAATTCACAAACGTCTATACCGAAAGACTCCAAACGTGTTATCACGGGGAGGGGGGGGGGATAAATATACACCATTAAAACAATGCTGATCAAACAACTAATATCTCGTTCTTCAAGTTTCGGTTAAAGTATGCATATATTCTATCGATTATCTCCATATTTAAAATCTGAATTTTTTTGTTTTCTGTACTTGGCGGGAAGATTTTTACTATTAAAATGTGTTATTATGAGATACGTATTACATATGCATATTCGTATTTCTTTGGGAAATACGTATTTCTTTATGCATACGCTTCTATTTTTCTATAATCCTCTATATATATACTTATTTAATTAAAATATTTAAAAAGAATATTTTTTTTACATCGTACTTTTAGAAAATTGAATATCAAATCAAATCGATTTTTTTCTACCTATTCAAGTGCATATATCCTCTCAAAATAAAACAAAAAGTTTCAGCCATACTTGTTCTTTTGTAAATTTGTATTGCTTTAAATTTGAGATAAAATTACAATAAAGAAAGCATAAACAATTATCTTTCAAAATTTCTGCGAAAGCTAAATTTATAGAAAGTATTGAAAACTTCCCGACCAAAACATTTTTGTTTCTAACAAAACATGTGTTGTTTCGGACATGAAAGTGAAACTACATACAAACAGTATGGTAGAAAATATGGTTTCCTATAGAAAATATATAATTCTATACCCTCCTTTGTTCAAAGAAAACACGATAAGGAATCCATAGAAAAATCTCACATTTACGCAACTACATGAAAAACATATGTCTAGTAGGAAAAACAATCGTTATCTGGTTTGCTATGTATGGGTTATAATAAAAATTCGTTTGGTGTTAAAGAAATGGATCACAAAAGAAAAACATCTGATGTGAGCAGCGCATGACCTTCCCTGCAGACTCAAATTCGCGTCCTCTTTATTTCTTCAATAATTCATTAAATTGAGTTTAATTGCACAAAATAACAGCCATAATTACTTTAGCGTACACTGAAATTGCACTTTTATTTCAATTTTCATTTTCATTTGGTACTGGAGATATTTTCAAAGGTAGCGTAACGGAAATGCGAAAAAAATAAAATATCTCGAGAACGGCTACTCCTAGAGTAATAGAGATGGTCTTATTCTTTTTCTTTAAAAAATATGTATAAAATAATCATTTAATAGATATACTTGAACATACGTAGTCTTTTATTTTCAGATTAAACGATTTTTGAGGGCCATTTCGCGAAAAGGCAGATTTTTTCCTGAATAGTTCCAAAATCTAATCAGCACCAGGTTAACTTACAAGTGATTTATCTACCATATTTTGTGAAATTTGGTCCATTAAGTTTTCAGCTAGAGTAGATACAGTCAAGTTTATTCCGCCATTTCGCAGAAAAGGAGGGTTCTTTTATCTCGAATCGTACTAAAATATAATCAACACCAGGGTCATCTAGAAGTAACTTACTTACAAAATTTTATAAAATTTGGTCCATTAGTTTTTGAATTAGAGTGGATACATACAGACAGACACACAGAAGTCACGCTAAAAATAGTTTTGTCGTATTCTTGAGATCCTAAAACGTGTAGATCTGTTGAAAACTCGAGTAGCAATTTACGGCATAATTTGAATACTTTCCTTATACATTACCATGTATTGCAGGGAAATTAAAAGCTGAGAAAATAAAATTGAATAATAATACTATCCATTTATATATGTGCAAATGAAAAAAAAATTACTGCTGCATTTATATTTAAGAAAAACTTGAGCAACATAAATAAAACAAAATTGCAGCATACGTATGTTTCAAGATTACGCTAAACCCTCTTCGTCAGTACCAGAGAAACAATAAACACGAAGTCAGGAAGAATTTTATGGATGTCGTTAAAGAGAATGGATAGAGAATATATAAATTCGGACACAAATCATAAATTTCTCTGTTGAATTTTCATCAAATAACTTTATTTCTATAGACATTCCAGAATAAGTTCCTGATAGTAAAGAGACAGCACTTTTGCCATTATAAATGAACTTGGGACTCATCCATCATCAAATCAGAACCTTGCACTAAATGACGCAAAAAAGAATAAAACCACCAGAAAACAAGAGGAGAAAATGTAAATAGTGTGAGTCCATAATTTCCATAGACAGGTTTATATGTGGATGTATGATATATAGCAGGGGCCAGACAATGGCACCAGACAGGAAAACGCCAATGTATTGCACAGCAATGCTATAAATAAGGAGGCTTCAAGTTCAAGTTTGGGCGAGCCAGATCAGTTATTGGAGACTAAAGGAAAAACAATGGGAAAATGTTAACCAATAAGGAATTATTGCCACGTCGCCTGAGGTCAACCAATGGTCGCCGAAGAGGTGTATCAGGCCTCAGGCAATCGGTAGAAGGTTCTACATAGCTACTATATTAGATTTATAAAAGATCAGTAACAGAGTCAGAGATGCAAGAACAGTTCGAGAAAATAGTTGGAGCAGTTAGAGTCGATATAGATATGCATAAAGTTCCACAGAGAAATCAGTAATAGATGGGAATATAGTTAGAGAGTGCGGATGCAGATATGAATAAAATTCGGCACAGGTGCATAAAGAGATGCATCAAGTCACTCATACAGTGCAGGGATGATGCGGTGGTTCAGCAATCAATGAGCCACAAACGACAACAAGAAGGTATGTGCTTAAAAACATTTATAAAAGGTCGTAGTCAGTTTAGGAATTTTGGTATGCCTGGTTTCACATGTCCAGTCTCCTCCGTAAATATTAATTTAATTGTTGAAATCTAATTATGATTATAAGGTGCTTAATAAATATATTTTTGAAGTTAAAATGAGCAAAGTTAATTGTATGGTATTATGTTAATATATTTTATTCCAGGAACTCGTACTAAAGATTTAATGGTGGGTTATTGCGGCATTTCAAAGATCAACGCAATATATTTAACTTCAATCTTCAATAATCACTTTGTTTGTACATCACAGATAGTATAGCAGTCAAGTTACAAAGACCTGTAGCTAATAAAATGTACCAATACATACTAAATGTTTCACATACTTTCATAAAAGTGGAACACAAGAAACTATGCCGGTTCATGTTGGCGCTACGTTTTCGCAGCATTCTGTATTTCAAAAGATGATCAATATATTTTTTTTCTGAAATCACATGTATTCCTTTAATTACTAACAAATACGTGCAAAACAATTAATTTAGTCAATTTTTACTTTCCCTGAAATACATGGTAATGCATAGGGTAAGTATTGGAATCATGGCAAAAATCGCAACTCCAGTTTTTGATGGATATACACGTTTTGGGACCTATATAATACGAAAATCTAATTTTAGAGTGACGTCTGTGTGTCTGTCTATATGTATGTACTCCAATTCAAAAACTAATGGACGGAATTTCATAAAATTCGGTAGGTAAGTCACTTATGTGTGACCCTGGTGCTGATTAGATTTTAATGCGATTCGAAATAAAAGAACTTGCACGGAGAAATGACCCGCTAAAATTACCTGTAGCCACTCTAACTGAAAAATTACTTGACCAAATTTCACAAAATTTGGTAGATGAGTCACTTGTGGGTCATCCGGGTGCTGATTAGATTGTAGTACGATTCAGAAAAAATAAGCTATCTTTTTTTTTGCAAAATGGTCCGCAAAAATCGTTAAATATAAAACTAAAAGACTTCTTATGCTCTATATCAATTAAATGCTTATTTTATACGACATTTTTGACCATATAAAGAATAAGACCAACCCCATTACTTTAGAACTAGTCCGTTCTTGAGATATTTTAGTTTTTTCGCATTTTGGCCACGCCACCTTTGAAAGTAAGTCCAGTTACCAAACGAAAACGAAAATTAAATTAAAAGTACAAATTCAGTGAAATTTAATATAATTATGGCTGTCGTATTGTGCAATTAAACCCAGTTTAATGAATTATTAAAGAAATAAAGAGAATGTGAATATGAATCTGCAGGGAAAGTCATGAGCTGCCCACAGCCGATTTTTATATTTATGTGTTTTGTCAATTTTCAAATTAGAAATGTGAACTGCTGATGATGGGTTAAATATGATTGTTATCTTACCCCACTAATGTCATTGAACCTCTTTTAACGTCAATGGGTAATGTGTACACAGCACGATTAAAAATCTCTGCGTAAGTTGGTTACGTCTGGATATTGCCACTTTAAAATTAATAAAAAAAATTTCTAACTGTAATAATGCGAAAAATGTCTGTGTTTTGCAAGTCTTCTCAAAGTATTCCTTGGATTGTAATATCGCGAATAACGAAATATTTTTTCCCACAGACGTCAAGCTGAAAACTTTTTAATTGATTGTTGAGATGGCAATCCAACCTTACATTAAATATCCTTGAACAGGTATTTTCTGTAGCAGCTTCTAAATTTCAGAAACTTTTATGAACGTACGTTTTATGTTTACATACTGATATGAATAATTCATATTTCATATACAAGCGAGAATGCGCATCTTGCTACAGGAAGTTCTTAACTGCATACAAACATTTATTGTGCAAATTTGATTACCACTGAATACTTAGCTAGAAATACATTTTTAAATATTTTCTATATGCTGAAAATATAAAATAGATTTTAAGGAGTTTTGGGCACATGTACCAAATATCTTTTTCAGAGATTTCAGTCACAGAAAGGGGGTTTGAAGTAATTTGTAAAAAAAAAGTATAAAAAAATATATTTCAAAACTACATGGAATAACGTTGGTTTTATAAAAATAAGTATTGTGCAACGAGCATTCAAGGAAAACCTTTGTCAATTTTTACGAAAGTTTCTTAGAAATACTCCATTGAGCTTCTTAACAAAGACTAGTGCTGCCTAAGCTGTTTTCTTTTATTCTCAAAGAAGTTGTACGGATGCAGATTTCGATATTAATTATTTTTGAAAGAATTTCGGCAAAAGTTCAGAAAATTTAAGGGGAAAATACTGTAAATTAAAAATTATATATATATAAGTTAACTCTGTTACTCTTTATAGATTGATGTGAAACAATACACCTTTCGAATATTTTAAAGGGACAAAATTGATGTGTATTGGGTGTGACGATGGTACAGGGTGCATAGGGAAATGATTCGATATTTTAAGATATTTTGAAATTTTTTTATATTTTTTTTGCGGGGGAGGGGAGTTAATGAAGTTTCGACATATTAAGAAAATGCAGTTTATTTATATCGCATATCTAAATTTATTTCTAGTAGTGTTATCTACCAGAATTGCTTTGTAATATAGCTTAGAAGATACTGATGGGATAGCCCAGTGGTGAAATCATTGGTATTGTGCTTGGAGGATTTGACTCCGATTCCCGGCTCTGCCGAAACTATTCCCTTGTTTACGCAGGGTACGGGCATGTTACATCTGTGGATCCAAGAAATTGGTGGCAGGGAAAGGAAGGTACGCTTTCTGAGGATATCGATCCTACTATGGTCTGGTCTAAATTGGTGGCACTATTCCGGACGTCCAAATAGATACCTTACACCTTAGGGCAGATCAGATGATCTGGGTTAAAAGGAAGAATATTTAAATAGTATATATAATCGAATAAAAGAGGATGTATTTGGTTCTGTATTAGATGAAACTAAGTTTCAATTCAGCAGATATTTTTACTCTCGTATCACGTCAACAACAACTTAATAATGACGAGATTACATATCTTCAGAAGAAAGTTCTGAAAAGAACTTAGGAAGTTTTTATCCAATCTATAAAATTCGAAAGGTTTCTAGAACTCGTCAAAAATTGTCTATGTTTCTCAAATTTATCGCCAAATTCACTGTATCTGGTTAAGTGACCTAGATCTACATATTGTAACACTGATTTCTTCTTAAGTATTCGTAACAATATGACGTGACATCAGTTACATACTTCCGTTCCGTCGCCGTCATATTTCTTTCACGATTTCCTCCGTATCTCGTTCCTTTAAATGTTTCACATCAAAAACTTAGTTATCAAGATGATAAACTAGTACTGTTCGATCACATTTCTCCAAATTCTGGTATGTCCAACACATAATTTTCTCTACAAACTGACAAATTTAGCTACTGTCGGAAAAAAACACACGTTATAGCATTCTTTTCATAATACCACTGAAAACAATCGGGCATTTTTCTCATACCAAAGCAGATAAACATATCAAATTTTATGAAAATTACGGGAATATTTTTAGAGATAATCGTTGTCTGTATAAAGTCTAATATCTCGAATACTGCTCGTGATACTCTTAAACAGTGGTGTCAAATTATTTCTGGCTAAATGTACTTATTATATTTTCATTCTCTTATTATATTCCCATCCTTTGCGAAAAGGACTGGGCAACAAGCTTTTCACACACTTTGAGATACGGGGCATGAAGCTCTACTCGCAGCATTACTGACCTTGCCTCAACAAAAACGTTAGTGTACTTAAAGTATTTTTTCTAAGACGGGCAAAATAGTAAATGTATTTATTTTTTTAATATGGAAAGTATTGGAATCATACCGAAAATCGCAACTCGAGTTTTTGACGGATCTACACGTTTTGGGACCTCCAGAATACGAAAAATCTATTTTCGAGTGACGTCTCTCTATATGTGTGTGTGTGTGTTGTTGTTGAGACCCACAGACCGCCTGACATACCAGAAAGGTGTAAGGTAACTGTTTGGACGACAGGGAAGTGCCACCCAATTTAGACCGGAACCCAGTGTGGGGAGGCATCCACAGGGACCGTACCCTCCTTCCCCTACCACCAACCTCTCGGAAGGACTTACGGACCCACATGTTTAACGTGATCGTATTCCGCATGAACACGGCGGCAGTTGTGGCAGCATGCAAATCCAGCGCGCAAACCACCGGGCTACCGCGCCCGAAATGTGCCAACAGCAAGTGGTGTTCCCAGGTGGTCACTCACCCAAGTACTAACCGCGCCCGATCCTGCCTGACTTCGGTGATCTAACGAGAACCGGTTTTTTCAGCACGGTACGGCCGTTGTCGCCATGTGTGTGTGTGTGTGTTCAATGCATGTATCCATTCAAACTCAAAAATAAATGAGGTAAATTTCATAAAATTTGGTAAGTCAGTTTGTGGGTGACCTTGGTACTGAATAGTTTTAGGTACGATTAGGGATAAAAGAATCCGCGTTTTTTTTTTTTTTGCGAAATTGTCACAAAAAATTGCCTTTATCCATCCTAGTTAAAAAACTAATAAATCAAATTATAAAAAATTTGGTAGATAGGTCACTTGTGGGTTACCCTGATGCTGATTAGATTTTGTACGATTCGAGAAAAAAACACCTGCATTTTTTTGCGAAATGGTCCACAAAAATAGTCAAAATCTAAAATAATAAACTACGTATGCTCAAATATATCACTTAAATGATTGTTTTATACGTAATGTTTAACGATAAAAAGAGTATGACTAACCCTATTACACTAGAACTAGCCGTCCTCGAGGTATTTTATATTATTCGTATTTCCGCTACGCCACCTTTGAAAATAAGTCCAGTTACCAAATGAGAACGAAAATTGAATTAAAAGTACAAATTCAGCGTAATTTTAAATAATTATGGGTGTTATTTTATACAATTAAATTCAATTTAAGAAATTATTGAAGAAATAAATAGAAAATGAATATGGATCTGCAGGGAAAGTCATGTGCTGCTCAGATATTTTGTTCTAGATAAAAAAAAGTGCATTAGTTAAAAAAATCGGCTAATGTTAGGTTATTCACGTGCTATATTAAACGTGCTAACACTTGAATATTTCTGTGACAAATTTTAGATAACTATTTTTTTTGTTTAAACAACATGGCGAACCTTATTCTAATCCAAGCTGCTCGAAAATCTATCATTCATTGATGTCCATCAAATTAAAGAATCGTGCAGATTTCATCAAATATGCTCATTTTGTTCAAGATATATCATACCAGCAGACTTATAAATAGAGAGAAGCAAAAATTATTTGAAAAATAGTTAATTCATATTCACGGTTGCTTATAGTGTGTAAAACCCTCAAAATCAAATACTTCCCTTTTGACTCCATCGTGGTACTTTCCTTTTATGTATTTTATACACAAGGTGTCAAGGAAGTTATGGACTAGGTTAAAAAAAAACTCTAGAATTATTAGGGTGTATAGTGCAAAAATATAAAAGTGCATAAGACACCTACAGATTGTACAGTACACAATGAGGTTACTCTAGGGAGCTATCCACCTTTTAGAGGGTGGTAAAGGGGGATGCATCGCTTTCTGTCAGAGATAGTGCAGAATGAATTACAATGTTGTAGAGGTTTGAAAAATGTGTACTTAGCATTTTTATCCTACAGCGAAAGCTGCAAAACAGCTATCTAAATAATGCATGTAACATGGTAAACATAGAGACATTAGAAAACACGCGGAGACAAGTATGCTAACATGAATCGTTGCTAAAGGTAAACATTTTGCATTTTGTGCACACAAGTCAATTTTTTTCTGTCGCATTGATTAAACACACTTTTAGAAGGGGAGGGATAGATTGTATTACACACTGGTTTTAAGGGTTGCTTTCTATCTTTTGTATGGTGGGGACAAAATGTTTATTACTAATTTTGTAACACCCTACAACATTGCAGACTTTTCCCCCTGTGTCTAACAGAATCGCCTTAAAAACCGGAATTACTTCGCCTAAAGTTGACTCTTTTGTCTAACACAATTAGCGTTTCATGTACACTTACATAACATATACGATATTCCATAATACCTATCAAGTTATTGAAATGATTTTGTAAGTAAGTTGAAAATATTATTTTCCGATTTTACTGTAATCAGTTCGTACAGTAGCCCAAAGTACAAGTGAAACGTCTCATAGTTGTACGTGATAAAATCTGATAGTTGTACATGGTCAATGGATCATCTAAATAAATACGTTTTGGTGGATTTAAAAGAACATATTTCTCATACGTTGCTAAGCGAAAATTAAAATAAACAATACATTTTAGAGGCGATTTCGAAAAAATAATATTAAGAACAAACGAGTATTATATGTTACTAAATCAATCAAAGTTATAAAATACTTTAAATAAATTCCATAATTTCTTTATTGCATAAATTTTGATATGATTTAAAAGAAGAGAGTACTGAAATAAGCCTAATTTTATTTTATATAGCTACAGCATAACTATTCAAGACATAAAACTCGAAATATCATCACTTAAAGTGTGTTGCTTAATTTCTGAAAATGTAAATCATTACAAAGCAACATTATTAATTTCAATCCATGCTAAAACCTAATATCATATTTCAAATTGAATAAAATAGATAATTTTTAAATTACAGAAAATGCTGTATCTCAAATAAGGTTATCTAACTTAATGATTCATAACTATGATCACCGAATATGATTGCTGTATAGTTTTAGATAACATTTTTTTCAAAGCTTCAAAAAATCTTATGCTTGATTATTACTGAGAATGACGAGGATTTTTTTTTTCCAACTTGCTTCGGGCTAAAGCAATTTCCTACACAAAAGAACTTTTGTTTTCAGTGGAAGTAATAATCTTAGAGATTGAGTTTGTCTTATATATCTTATCTTTCACAGATAAAATTGGAGCAATTGCAGAAAATTATCGACAACGCCAGAAAATGAGCAACTTTCTTTTTGCTCTTTTCATATTCGATTTCTTTCCTTCAAAAGAAAATGAACGAACGCCGCTGTAGGTAATAATATTTACTTATTTCCATTTAAACACATATTTCTCTTGAAATTCTTAAAATTTTATAAGTACAATAATTTGCAGATATATACAATTTTACCTGATTGCCTATCGTTTTAAATTCACTTTAAGCGTCGGAAAATCGAAAGTTATTGACGTATTTCATTTTAACAGTAAAATTACACCTCAGCATTTAATACAGCAGTACAAATAAGTTATTATAGAACGAGATATAATAATATATTTGAAGCGCTCACACAAGCATACATAAAACTAGATCACAAAATGCTCTCCAAATGAGCTATAGTAAAGAATCGTAAGTCAAAAAAATATTTGGATGTCCATCTTTAATGTGAACAAACCTGAACCAAATGAGAGCTTGACCATATCATACAAGCAGCACTATTTCTAAACAACAGAGCTCAGTATGATCGCGCCACCTAGTATCAATAAAAGGATGCTAAAGTGAAATAATAATGAAATGCAAAATACATGACCTCAAAATGTGGACCAAAAAAGAGTTAGACTAAGAAAATAATAATTAGCCGTCGTTCTACCATAGACCTGAGAAATATGGTATCAGAGACAAATCAATAAACAAGATTGTTGATTTGAAAAACTTCAATCCAAATCAAATACTGAATTGCTCTGCTGAATAATTTTGAATAATGGAGGCAGATGAAAAATTAAAAGAATTTATTAATGTCGGGTATCATATAGTATTACTACGCTATTTTCGGTCATCATTGTCCTTTTCACTCACATGCGCTTCCCCTGCATACATGATATAATGCATGGTTTCAAGTATCGCTGAACTCGAATAGGAAGTTTGAGGAGATGACTGTGTGTGTATATTAGTGGTCTCTGTGTGAGTCTAGTGAAGTGATATATCATGAACAATCGGGATGATAAGAAAGAAATGGTACGTTTGCCACAACCAGTGAATACTAAAATCCTATGATTTTAACCAGGACCAAATGTTTGGAAGACCACCCAATTTTCGAACTCAAACTGTTACAAAAATAATCATTTCATTTGAGACCACTCAATGTTAAATAAATAATCATACCGTTTCATTAGAAAACAAACTGCACTCATTTTAGAACACTAGTATGCCAGTTCTCCGATAAATTTATAAGTTAAAATTTTATGTCATATAAAATTAAAATACGTAGCATTTTAAAATGGGTTCACATCAGTGATAAATTTTGCGCAATATAGTTAACTTCGCGATGTTTTCAAAATATTACCAAATTAACGAAAATGTCGCCAAATTGGCAAAAATGATGCTTAACTAACAAAAATGACCCTAAAATTGATAAAAATTGTATTTTCTAATTAAAATTACTTTTTTGACTAACATCCTTTAGTATGCAGACAGTATTGCTTGGCGGATGGTATCAATATTTCAAATTGTCAGCTAACCTTTTCGCAAAATTTAAGTTAATTTGAGAGCGTGCAAATCAATACACAGTTGAAAGTCTGTGTTATATCCCTTCCACATATTTTTCTTTTTATATACTATGTGTTGCAAAGTGAAAACAAAGTTTTTGATTATATTATTTCTACTTAAGGATAAACCCAACTTTCATAAATCAAGTAAATGTCTTAAGAGGGAAGAGGTTATGGTTCTTTAGATAAGTAGCTACAAATATACATCTCCCGCTTAAAGAACGTTTCGTTGGTAATGAAGATTATTCTTCTGCTGGCGATCAGTAAATTTAAGTACATCCAATCCAATTACCAGAAGTGTTTCCGAAGTATTATGCTCGAAAATTAATTTACCGATGTTTCGTAGAGGTTTTGCTTATTCCGTGCTATCAAGACATTCATGGTTAGAATAAATGAATAGAAAATTAGAAATACATTTTCTCATTGCATCGAATTGTTAAATCCATTAATTATTATTAATGAAAAATTAAAAGAAACATATACCTGTCGTAATAATTCCTTTATTGTTGTTATTGGAATATTTTTGGAAGTTCAGCTACTTTAGATTCTTTACTGCAATTGATACTATAAGTGTCGAAAACCCAGACCGTCCGACTCATCCGAAGACGATACTATAAGAGTTGAAGACCCAGACCACACGGCCGGCCAAGCCTACAGTATTGTGGCAATTAATTGAGAAATGTCATTTTTTTCGTTTTATCACACGTAAGCTTAGGAAGAAGCACTCCAAATTAGCTCAGAGTTCAAATTGCAGTTATTATCAAAGTAGCAGGTGTTCGTATGCACCTGGTAAGTAGCAGGTGTTCAAATTCCTCCGCCAGGTGGCAGGTGTTCCGCAGTGGTAGTTTCTCAGTTGTTGCGGGGCTCATTAGCGTCATGGATATCAGCGCGGAAACACGTGCTAATGTGATTGTGCTTAGAGAACACACTTCTAAGACGTTCGAGGAAATAGGTAAAATATGTGGAGTGAGTACAGCAAGTGTCGGAAGGATCTGGAAGCGGTTTCAGGAAACAGGAAATGCTGGAACCAACCGCTCTGGAAGATGCGGCCGAAAAAGATCAACTTCGACTCGTGACGACAAAACTTTACATCGAATGAGTGTTAAAAATCCTCGATTGCCAGTTTTGACCTGTCTAAGTTCATGGTGGCAGCTGGTGTTGATATTGCACCTTCAACAGTGCGATACAGGCGGACGGAGAGCACGTCGACCGTACAAGGAGCAGCTTCTGACGCTTCGCATGAAGAAAAAAAGGTTGGAATGGGCACGAAAATACAAAACATGGACTGAGAAGGACTGGGAGAAAGTTCTCTTTTCTGACGAAACACATTTAGTGGTTCAGGGATTTAGATCTATGTTTGTGAGAAGGAGCCAAGGAGAACCTCTCAATCAGCACCACATCAATCAAGTACCCAAGCATCCGCCCAAAAAGATGTTTTGGGGTTGTTTCAGCGTTTTGGGGACAGAATCTCTTGTTCCCGTAGAGGGAATGATGAACAGTGCCAGTTACGAAGTCATATGACCCGAAAAGTGCTTCCAACCATGGCTAAACTGTGGCCGAACGGAGATTGCGTTTTCCAACAAGACAGCGCGCCATGTCACACTTCGAAGCGGATCAAAAATTTCTGCTCAAAAAAAAATATTACCGTACTGGATTGGCCCGGGAATTCACCAGACTTGAATCCCATAGAAAATTTGTGGGCTATTGTCAAAAAACGGCTTCACAAATTTGACTGTACGACGATGGACAAGTTAATTTCGGCCGTTATTGACATATGGTTCAGAGACGTTGAAATTAAAACTACATGTGCTAGTCTAGTACATTCCATGCCGAAACGTGTCTGTGATGTTATAAAGTCTCGGGGAGGTCATATCACTTATTAGTTTTAAATGTATCCATAGAAAACTTGAATAAAACTGAATTTTATAAAAAAACTGCATTTCTCAATTAATTGCCACAATACTGTATGGCTTATGGAAGCTTAATGTGTGGCCGGGATACTATAAGTGTTGTTGTTGAGACCCAGACCGTCCGACCTACCAGAAATGTGCAAGGTTGTTTGGACGGCCGGGAAGTGCCACCCAATTTAGACCGGAACCCAGTAGGGGAGGCATCCACAGGAACTGTACCCTCCTTCCCCTACCACCAACCTTTCGGAAGGACGGGATACTATACGTGTGGAAACCCCAGGTCGCCCGACTCATCCAGAGGACTTGAGTAACTATTTGGACGGGATACTATACGTGTGTAAATATTCAGTCTTCTAGGTCACTGAGGGAGTTTCTTGCAGGTCAGGAACGACAAAAACTCATTAGAAACTTTACACAATTCTATAGAGTGACCTCTTATTGAAAGATTTAAACAATCTCTGAACTGCGAGTTAGAACTTTTAAAGTAATGGATGAATTAACTGTGTAGTGCAGACTCCGCACATTTGCCTAAATGTCTAATTATGAAGATTTTTAGTAAAATTATTGAAAAAATATAGATTATCTACATTAATATAATATCCTATAATGGAAAATGTAAGTGACCATGTTATTTTGGAAGAAATTGTGAGACCAGAATATGTTCTCACATATAGTGAGACAAGTTTAAGTGTAGATTTATAGTGTCCTTAAAGACAAACAAAGTATTAGTCTGGCTGGCGCCGAATTTTATGAGAACTTGAACTTTTAGGTCAAAGGACAGTAAATTTAGGAGGCCATATAAGAGTTGGGGCAGACTGAAAGTACAGTCGTGCCATTGGGTGAGGGGGGGGGCAATTAGTGCCATGGAAGAAGTAAGGCGGAGTTCCCCCCCCCCCCCACCGAGTGGATCTCAAGTTTGGATCCGAGAATCGGCAGTAATAGTATTAAGATAGTTTGAGTATAGTATCAGTATTAAGATTATCGGCAGTATAAGATTATCGGCAGTATTAGTATGAGTATTTTGTAGTAGATAGTAGTAGAACATGAACAAGTAAGATGACTTAGAAGCAGTTATAGAAAGATTTGAGTATTAGAGAAATCATGACTTAGAGGCATTAGCATACTGACTTAGAAACATGAACAAGTGAGATGACGACAAGTATCATCGTAAGATTAGCCGATTTCAAGTAGTGAGAGTATCATCATGACATGGAGAGAACAACTACAGACGAATTCGACCACGGTTCCCAACAAGGCCCAAAACTCAAGGTATGTGTCATCAACAATCCAACGGTTAGTGAATATTTAGATATTGGTTCAAGTAGTCTCACATGTCTCCATCCCAGTCTATTTTAAGAGTAATATAATGTATTGGAAGTTAATAAGTAGTTATGTAAATTAATAAATTAATAATTATTGTTAAGTTTAAATAGTCTAATCTTTTAATAATGATTAATGAATTCCTTTACAGGACTCACACTTAAGTTAAAATAATTGGAGGGTTATTGTTTAAACACAACGCACTTATAATCACTAAAATTAAAGATAAACAATTAATATTAATATAGTTTAAACGTATAAATTAAAACCTTAAATTTTATTAGTCGTACCACAGAAATATTGAATTTTTTCACAGCCATTGATTTAAATGTATATAATTCTTCGACCTGATTATGAATTATTCAACTTAAAATATAAGTTAAATTGATTTGTAAAAAGTATTACTTGGCAATGAAATAAATCACTTATGTAGATAAAGTTTTTACTATTCTTATAGCAGAGCATCTTTAGTTTAATGTCAGTTTTGTCAACAACATATAGGAATGGCTAATACACTGAACGTAAAAATGTACAAAAATAATATGATTTTACGTCTCATGACATTATCGCAACCAATGTTTGCGAATATCTTAATGAAATGAAAAGTAGATACTCGAATTATACACTGTACAATTAATAAAAATCTGATGTGGGCAGTACATGACTTTGACTACATAATCATATTCACTTTCTCCTCATCTCTTCAATAATTCATTAAAATGAGTTTAATGGCACAAAATAACACGCATAATTATTTTAAATGATACTGAATGTGCACTTTAAATTAGACTGGATGCATATATGCACAGACAGATACAAACATACATAGACGTTACGCTGAAATTAATTTCTTCGTATTATAGAGGTCCCAAACAGTGTAGATCCGTCGAAAACTCGAGTTGCGATTTTTGATATAATTCGAATACTTACCTCCTTATACGATACCATCTATTGTAGGGAAAGTAAAATTATTAGTAGACTTAAACATGTAAAAGCATACATTTATTTTAAATTCAAGGCAAGAGGAGCAGCTTTCATTTCAGATATATTTTATATAAAATCATCCGAAAAAAAAGTCGGTATATGTCCTGCTGAAAGGAAGCCAAATTGAGAATTTTCTCTAACACTAAAATTTTAAAAGATATTTTTGTTTTTATTTATCAGCATATTTTTAATCTAGAGAGGAGCTTAGGACTAAGAAACTTAAAAAAGAAATTCAGATGTTTGAATCAGCATGGATTAAGGATTTACATACGCCTTTTCTGGGGATGTTTAAAAACAATAATAGAAGGTATTTTCTTACATATTAATTGAAGCTTTAAAAAACATCACAAAAGATTTTCATACGTAGTATTGATAATGTTATGTTTCACGAAACGTTTCAATTTTGATATTTTGATGCCAATATATATTTTAGGACCTCCTGAACACGTTTCGACTATTTATGGATTGATGTCTTTCTGCAGGTCTGGAATAATTTTTTGTGTACGCGATAGCTACCACAAATATTAAAGAACATTTTATATTCGGCTTTTTTGTTGAAAAATCTAGAACTAGATATAATTTTCTTTAATTCAAGCAAAAACTTCAAAATGTATTCGGAATTTCACTCCATAACGCAATTATTCTACATAACGCAATTATCTAACATAACGCAATTATTCTGCACTTCTTTAGACTCCCTGACAACAAGTTTATAGTTTAATAACTCAAACTTATAATTTCGATCTTTTAATTATTAGTCATACCATGGAGGGGAATTTAACTTCGAGTCTCTCTCCCTCTAATTTCCCCAAAACACTTTCCCTCTAACTTCCCCTAAACTCTCTCTATCTTACTTACCCTAAACTCTCTCCATCTAACTTTCCCTAAACTGTCTCCCTCTAACTTCCCCTAAACTCTCCCCCTCTAACTTCCCCTAAACTCCCTCACTTTAATTTCCCTTAAACTATCTCTCTCTAACTCCCCTCTAACTCCCTCCCTCTAACTCCCCCTCATCTATCTCTCTCTAACTCCCCGAAAACTCCCGCCCTCTAACTCCCCCTCATCTTTCTCTCTCTAACTTCCCCTCAACTCTCTCCCTCTAACTTCCCCTAAACTCCCTCCCTCTAACTTCTTCCCCTCAACTCTGTCCCTCTAACTTCCCGTAAACTCTTTCCCACTAAAATCCCCCTCAATTCTCTCCGTCTAACTTCCCCTCAACTCTATCTCCCTCTAACTTCCCTTAAACTCCCTCCCTCTAACTTCCACGAAACTCCCTCCCTCTAACTTCCCCCCTAAACTCTATCCATCTAACTTCTCCTAAACTCTATCCCTCTAACTCCCCTTAAACTCCCTCCTTCTAACTTCCCCTCAACTCTCTCGGTCTAACTTCCCCTCCACTATCTTCCTCAAACTTCCCTTAAACTCCCTCCTTATAACTTCCCCTAAACTCCCTCCCTATAACTTCCCCTAAACTCCCTCCCTATAACTTCCCCTAAACTCCCTCGCTATAACTTCCCCTAAACTCTCTCCCTCTAACTTCCCCTAAACCCTCCCCCTCTAACTCCCCTAAACTCTTCCCCTCTAACTTCCCCTAAACCCTCCTCCTCTAACTTCCCCTAAACCCTTCCCCTCTAACTTCCCCTAAACCCCCCTCTAACTTCCCCTAAACCCTCCCCCTCAAATTTCACCTGAACTCTCTCCGTCCAACTTCCCCTCAACTATCTCCCTCTAACTTCCCTTGAACTCCCTCCCTCTAACTTCCCCTAAACTCCCTCCCTCTAACTTCCCCTCAACTATCTCCCTCTAACTAACATCCCTAAACTCTCCTCTCCGTCTAACTTCCCTTCAGCTATCTCCCTCTAACTTCCCCTAAACTACCTCCCTCTAACTTCCCCTCAACTCTCTCTGACTAACTTCCCCTCCACTATCTCCCTCAAACTTCCCTTAAACTCCCTCCCTATAACTTTCCCTAAACTCCCTCCCTATAACTTCCCCTAAACTCTCTCACTCTAATTTCCCCCTAAACTCTCTCCCTCTAACTCTCCGTAAACACTCTTCCTCTAATTTCCCCTCAACTCTTTCCCTCTAACTTCCCCTAAACTCCCTCCCTCTAACATCCCCTAAACTACCTCCCTCTAACTTCGGGTCATACAATTTAGCTCAAACAAATATAACTGTAAATCAATTTTATATCATTTCATTGTTTAAAACATGAATTTTTAGATAAAGTAGGAAGATACTTAAATTTTCAAATTATAACATTTGAAACTGGGGATACTTCTCAATATTAACTTTCTTATTATTCTGAATCATAGATGCAAATGGATGGTCCGATCTCTTACTCCATGAGCTCAATATAGTTTTCCGTTTAGTTTCTCCCGGGATTAAAATATCATGACCACACCATTGCATCCTTTGCAGCAACGCCTTCGATCCAAGACATAAACACTTTACTTCACCTTGATTGCAACAGAGACACGAATTGAGTATATATTATTGAATCCCTTTTAAGCTGTTCATATTAACAATATTGAAGGTATTTAAAATTAATTTTTGAGGTATTTATGTTATAAGAAAACTGGTACTGCTCTTATACTTTTTATGCTACTTTTCTTCGAAATATGTTTAATGTTAAAAGCTTACAGAACAAAATATATTTAGTTCTATTTTCTGTCTTTGAAAGCAAATTGACGAGAAAATCTTTAACTTTTAATTTCACTCGACTTACATGAAGATGCTTGATTCCGCGAACGATATTATTTCGAAATTTATGCAGGCTCGTGCAAACAATGAGTTTAGAATATCGTTAACAGCAGGAATCACTTCATTTGGATTTCAGTTTATTTCTACGTGACATTTCAACGTGAAATATGAAATTTATTCTCACGAATAGTTTTCGCATAATAATTGTAAGATCTCTTATTAGACGTAATATGCAAGTGCTTCAGAAATGGAAAACGTTGTCCTGGATTGAGAAAGTAAAATCTATCTTTGAAAATTCCATGTGTTATTAAAATGCATGTACCTGAAATAGTGCAAAATGAAACGTAAGGTTGCACAAAATGCACTAAAGACCTTTTATGTCATGCACTATATAGCGATGAATTTTAACTATATATTTCATTTTTCTAATAATTTCCATACAAATATGTAAATCTTAACTGGTTACAGAAACCCACAGAAATCTGCTAATCTGTTGAAAATATAATTCATAATTTTTCATCGTTCTGTAAAGTTTGAAGTATGCAGCATTGAAAGACAGAAAAGTTAAAGTATTCACATGCAGTCCTCGTAAATTGTACAAAATAGGTACGAAGCTGCCGTTTTGAAAACAAACATCTAACTGTTCTATAGGAAACAAGAATCCAGAAGTCCTATAAAAAGCAAAAATCTAGCTGCCTCTATAGGTATTTAGTATTATTAGGATATGAATTTATGAAAATTCAAAGATGTCATGAGAAAAATAATTATAAATTACACACAGTTTCTAAGCACCTTAATAAATTTTTAAGATAAAATACGCGTTTGTAGACGGCCAATCTATTTACAGTAGCATGGTCATACTCGATCGGACAAACGTGATAACAGCGCCTTAGGAGGAAATTTAAAAAGTTAGGAAACGAATCCTGAATAACCAGATAGAGGAAAACAATCCAATTATGAAATTGTATTACCTAATGATGAAGAACTCAACATTGAAGGTATTTATTTGATAAAATAGGATTATTGGTTAATGTCTGTACTATTCATGAGTGCTAAAATAAACAACACTTACATACACAGGAATGTCAACAACAATGCGTATTTCAATACAAGAAAGGAAATTGTTACGAATGGATACAATGCTTTTGCCTCATATCGACTCATATAAAATACTTCTTCAGGCATCCATTACTATAACGTGAAAGTAGGCTTGTCAGAATTTGGAGACTTTCCTGGCAGTGTTGTCAGATTTAACGACATATCTCAAGCTTGGCGGGTTTTCGAATTCACCAGAATATAATTATCCAAATATAATTATCCGTGATGATACTGAGCACTGTCTAGAAATTTCTTTGGAGAGTATATAATTAAGTCATCTCTCAGTTGGAGAGATTTGGCGTGATACAAGCTAAATTGAATTGTGAATTACGGCAGTGTTTTAAGAATTGTATCTGTTATTTTGTGATTTAGCCGAACATATAACTGGCGTTTTATTGTATTCGACAGTTGTTTAGTTATCTTGTAAGATCGTTGTGGTGAAAGAAAGTAATATATTAATTCGGACCAAGGTGAAGCCACGAGAGTGGTTAAAGATGTGAACCAATGTTCAGAATGTCTGGTGGCATTGCCCTAACGTCGGCTAATCAGAGCAACAATAGGCGTGTCAGACTGCAGGCAAAAGAGGCAGCAACCAAGAAGTTCTAGAAATATGTAAAACAGAATATAAGTGATAGTAGAGTAGACATAGTGACAAGTTGAGAGTACGAGAGATGTCAAATAATGTTCACAGGGATTCCACAGAAATATCCTGATATGGAGTTCAACGAAATGAGCAGAAGCAGTACGAGTTAGAGCCTAATACGTTGAGTTAGGGCTAGTACGATACCCTGATGCAAGAATTGCGGTCAATGGCCAAAGCCGAAAGTGAAGGTATATACCCATTAATAATTGTTGAAAGTCATAAACACATTTTAGGCATTTTTAATTAACTAGTCTCACATTGTCTCTCACCGCCGTAATTAATGAATAATTGTTGTAATTATTTTAATAAGTAATCTATGTCGTTAATAAATGATTTTATTTTAAAGGTAAAATGGTGCAAATAATTTATGGTAGTATGTTAATGTTTTCTATTCCAGGATTCGCACTAAAGATTAATATCGTGGGATTTTAAGCGACACACACCGCTATGTGTTTAATGCTTTAATATATAATGATTCACGATTTACGATAATTCGGCCATAATTATGAATAATTAATAAGTCTAAAACCCATCTTACAACTTTCGTCTTTACTGCGCCACAGCACGTGTGAGGCCAGGTCTTATAATATTATTCAAAAATCAACAATTGACCTAATACATACGTAGACTGGCACACATCTCTATTTTGGGGTCCGTTGCTCAGCATGCTTGGAATATGTGCCGCTTCTTTTTCTGATACTTGCAATACTCAAAATAACCAATACTCTGCTTGAAAACCAGACTTTCTGAACTTTTGGATAATCATAATTGCTATGAACAACACCGCTTCTGCACCATCAGTATTTCTCTCAACGCTCTTGGACAGTCATTACCTGAATATCTATTGACTTATCTCCGTGTTGCCATATCACTTTGCCTGAGGTCTAGATACGCCCTCCGTTCTCTCATTGATTACTCCTCAGTGCAATGTAGCATCATTTTCTCATTGGCTACTTGATTTTCCGATGAAACTTGGTTTAAGTATTGGCCCCTATAAGATCTTTGCCACAACCACACCTGCAATTTGTCAGAAGTAAATTTATTGGGGTTATGACCTTCCGGGCCAAGACTGTCGTAAAACAGTTCCAAAAAGTATACGTTTTGTTTCATTGTAAAAAGTTGTAGATATTGAAACTGCATAATTGCCTCCTGGTCTCACAATAGTTATTGAGCTATTCGCTGTATATTATTCCTGTTTACGCATAGTATTGCTTTTAAATAAAGGTGTTTAGTTATCCAGAATTTTGGACTCATTCATGGATCCTAAGTCAGTTGTCAGGGCGCAGCAGGCTCCGATGATACAACGTTTGACAGACAGTTATTGCCTTCCATTTACACGTTTCATTTGACACCCTTATGTCTTTTACTACTCACTAAATAACTCTCAAGAGTTTAGAAGACATTGCAGAACCATTCAAGAAATTGCTTCAATCCACGTACGACATCCAGTTCGAAAATTATGCATGCCCATGTAATCAAAAGATTGTGAATGTTGTCAACAGCAAACATTTCACAAAGATTTCAATAAGTTTCTCCATGTATTTCAAAATTAAATTGGAATATAAATTTTATTCATATATCAGTTAATTATCATGTATTTCAGAGAAACGCAATATGCCTGTCTTCAAAAGATAAGAGGGACTGCGATCATAGGCATTGCAAATTTGAAATTAATATTATAACATTTAATTTGGTATTAAAATTCTTGCCATTTTACCAAAAAAAATTGCCTAAAATAATACCGAAACAATAGGAACACAACTTAACTGAATCTGAAATATTTTTAGAGATAAATCTGCTCCTGATTAGGCTAAAAAACAAATGAAAGAAGTATATGTAAATCAGTTGAGATATAAGTCTGAGCAATAAATCAGAGAGATATAAGACATCGTTCCAGATAGACAAAATGGTATAATACAGTTTCTGTTATTCTGGACGTAGGTATAGGAAGATATAGATCATATTTAACATTATTTTGACTCAGTTTTATTTCCGGAAAGGTGCTTCCACAAATTGTATTGCAATTTTCAGAAAACATTTTCCTTGGAAACTTATTTTAAGTTTTTGCTTTTGTGTTTAACGTGATTAATTATGTGCCAAATAAACACATATTTTAGATTTTTCAAGACGTGAAAGCTTTATGGAGTAGATGTGTATAAAGCAAGTAATATGAAGCTGTAACTGAAATCTAGTAAAAACTAGATATTCCTTCATGAATGAAGGAATATCTAGTCACTATAGCACGTCACTTCTAGTTGAATGAAGGAATATCTAGTTTTTACTAGATTGATTACTAGATTGATAGTGATGCAGTTTTAAAAAATGTGAACTTTGAATTCATAATGCAAGACAAAAAATAAATTTAATTATATTTAATTATATTTAATTAACAAAAGTATATTTAATTAATTCAGGATGAAGTAATATTTGTATGTTATTGCACCATTCGTTTTCTATATAAACGTACAAACTGGTGGTGTTTATACAAACCGTTGGTTTAATATAAAGATTAGTTTAATTTAATGTTCTTGATAAAAACACTATTTAATCAAAATTATAAATATCATAACTTCTGTTTTTGGAAAAACAATTATAATTATAAGAGTATTCACAGTAGAATACGGAAACAATTATGGTTTAAAATGCGTCATGTACGTAAAGAGTATTAAAATATGTAATGCACTACATTTTCATGATATTAAAGCTGGCAGCACGTCAATCAATAATGTCCCATTTAGATTCAATTTTCAGTTCTTATCTATTGATGTTTTGAGTGCACACTGAATCTACCACGCTGATGTTTATGAAAGGAAATATAATAAAATAAATGATATAAAACAAACAATACTTACACATCTACATATTTTCACAATTTATATAAAATTTTATAAACTGCCATGATAAAATTGCATATTTTCGAATTCCAATCGCCCTTTGCGAAAAATGAGTATTTCAACAACACCATTGAATTCGAAAATTATGCAGACGAGTGTTTACACAAAGGACTTCAAGACTTGTCAACAGCAGTTATCACTTCCTCGAATTTCAATTTGTTTAACATTGACGTTCGAAAGGGCAATTCGAATATGAATTTCATTTATAAGACTCAGAGTTCGCTGAAGTCGTCCACGGATTCTGGCAAGGAAATCTAATATGAAAACACACGGCATATCATTAACAAGAAATATCAATCATGCATAAACATTGATCATGAAGCACTTTCCAACTTCAATGCAATTATATTTAAACATCTCTAAAATGAAAAACATTCCTCGGCAATATTTTTAAAATTATCACAATACTGCATTAATTTATAATATTTGAAAACTTAAGACTTCATCGAAAAAAATGAACTTCATTCAAATGACGGCATTGAAATATAAATTGCCTGGTTTAAACATCTCTAAAATGCGATACATTCCTCGGTATTATATTTAAAATTATCATAATATTACAATAATTTATTATATTTCAAAACTTCATCGAAAACAAATGAAATTTATTCAAATGCATCCTCGAAATATAACACACCTGGCTTTCTATAAAAGCAGCATTTCATTCATAAACTTTTTACCATTCACTTCATTCATCCCAATACTATAATAATTTATTTTATTTAAAAACTTAAGACCATGGAGGTAAAAATAATTAAACTCTATGCTCACAGCTTTAACGAAAAAATCGTTCTTCTCTGTGTAAAATCAATGAATATTTCATTCATATCAGATATATTGCAGACTCTGTGAGCTAAATAATTTTGTGTTAAAGAAATGCAGCAATTATTATACAACTCATTCTATATCTTTTGCTATTTACATTCACCATAAGTGAAAATTAGGATTCATTGTGGAAATAACCAAAGTTGGATGATCGTTTAAACTCAAATATATTGTAATTGCGTTGTTTCAGTATGTAGATGCTCAGAATTTAAGCAAAAATAAAGCGATTTTAGGACGGATACAACACTAAATATGAATTAAAAAGAACTTTAAAAATCACGATTTTGATACAAGATGGACGCCATATTTTATTTTGAAGTGGGTCACGTGGTCTTTTCATAAAATGGTCACGTGAGCGTTGCATATAAAAGGTGTTATTATTATTTTCATTTTATTTAAAAACTACTGAATATAATTTGCTGAAATTTTGTTTATATATTTTATGGGATAATTTGAATATTTCCTAGAACTTCCGAAGCAATTTGTAAATTTTAAATCCGCTTAAAAATGTTTGAAATATTAGGTCCCATAAGGGTTCAATGTATTTCATTTTTTTAACCCGGGTTCAATCCAAAACTAATTGGGTGATATTATTCATTTATATGTCCATAGGTCCCACAGACCTTCTGAACAGCATACTAAAATTTCATTTTGATAAATTCATTTATACGGCAGTTATCATGCTAACAGACAGACAGAATGAACAAAGTCATAAACACTGTTCAACTTTGTTGTAAAGTGTTAAAAACCTGAAGTGTGAATCATGGAGGTAAAAAGACGGTGATAAAATTACATGTTGAGAAAACACCAATATGGTTTGAGACAATAATTCAGGTGGTTAAATACAATAATTTAAATATTTAAATACAATAATTCTGGTGGCAAAAGACAGGAATTAAATACCATTTATTTAATTCAGGAATTAAATACTATTTATTTTATCTGTTAATTTTTCAGAAAAAAATTATCACTGTGATGCAAATTAGAAATAAAACAATAAAAAGTAATTTTACGTATTCAAGTTTATCTTACCCTTCAATTTATTTTCACCTTCTTATATTCCGTACCCTGTTTCACAACGAGGAAAAATTACTTAGTATTTTTAATCATAATTTAGGAAATTTAATTTAGAAATAATCAGATATACATATACTAAACACTACGTCTTCTTGTTACATCAAATGACAAGGGCTGGGAGTTTACTAAATTGTATACTGTTAATACATAATTTACTATTATGGTTGTCAAAATATTTCTTTTCCTGTATAATTAAGCAAAAAAGACCGTGACAGGAATATTTTTTTGACTGCCCAAAAACTAAAACATGTCCCTTTCCGTTACTCATATTGTCCGTTATTAAAAATCATAATAATTATATGTGCTCTCAAATTTTGTAATAAGGAACACATGAATTATGTTTCTAAAAAGGAGCTAAGTCTTCAATTGCAGAACATGCTTGCGACTAATCATATTATTAATTTTTTTGAAGCAGGAATCATTTTCACATCTATTTCAATTATTAAATTGAATTTTCATTGAAATTTTTCTAATGTTTCTCAATCAAACTCTCTTGCTAACGATCAATGTATCTTCTTTCCTTCCGTTTGCGAAAATTTAGTGCAATTTTCCATTGCAGTTTGCTTTTTTCATTTGTGTACGGTTGTGTGTCTTTTTTTTGCGATTTTAGTTTTATTTTCGTGACTTAACTTGCCGAAGTTAGCTCATATAGCCTCTCAATTAATTTGGAACTTTCATATTTGTTTTTCACTCTTATTTATGCTTTTATCATTATTTTGACATACTTGTCAAATACTTGTTCTACTTATTTTTCTTGTTTTTCTTTTGCAAGTGGTTTAAACATATCACGCCTTTTTGTTAACTTTTTTGTAGGTTTACTCAGCTGTATTTATTTGCTTTATTATTTATTTTCTTATTATCTGGGTTTCAATCCGTACATTCTTTATTATCTGCTATACTTCTTTTCTACGTATTTTTTATATTTTATTCTTTCTCAAACCTCTCGTTTTCCTGTCTCCTTCATTTTATCGCTTTCATTTTTCATCGTTTCCATGACAATTTTTCTCCTACCTTCAGTCAGGTATGCAATTCTACAGTAGATGCTGAACATGCTTGAATAAGTGAAGTTATGCATCTTGTTTGTTCTGCAAAGAAAGGCTATTTTTGCCTACGAAACCAGAATCTTAATTTTATATAATGTTCGTATATCTATATATACGAACATTTTATTTTAATTTAATACTTAACTGGTTCAATACATATGCGACAAGATTATAAAACTGCCCCTTTCTGAGAAGAATTCGCTATTCAAAAGTATCCATTGTGAGAATATACACCATAGACACTGAAAATGGATACGTTTAGACATCTAAAACCTCACGCCATAATGGATTTGTCCATGTAAATATTTTTCGCAGTATTCTAAACTACATTCGCATTCTTTTCCAAATACTTCAAAATCCGAGAAAATATGTCATATGTTATTGAAATGAAGTAAAAAGCAGCCAGAATATACATTATTGAATTTGGCATATTTTGAAATATTTCCTTTCGAGTTATGCGTTTATATCTACAACATGTGAAGGACAGAAGTTGAGCAAATCCATTTTCTTGGCTGTTGATGGATTGGGTTTTTGATTCTGTTTTTAAAAGAAATATTACAAATAAATATTTAAAAACACAATTGTATTTAGTTTCTGTAGAGGAGTGTATACGTTACAGTTGAATACGGTTCTATAAAGCTGTAAAATGTGTCTATAAGATGGCCTATATATGGATTTGTCTATATAAGGATGGCCTATATATGGATTTGTCTCTACAAATCAAGGACCAGGCTAATAATTTGAGGAGTACTAGGATTAACATAGCCAGTTCAAGCGCGTTTACAGGAAACCCCAATGACGCTACACATGAGACACCTTTAGAGGGGGTGGGCGACTTCACTTTTTAGCGGGGCACGGTAAATATTTCGCTTCCTGTTAGAAATAGAGGAAAAAGAAGCTCAATAACTAAGTTATTCAGCTTTGTTTAATTAGTAGTAAGCATTTGCCCTTCTCATGAGATTTCAAGGAACCCTGAAAACAAACCTTCCAAATGATTGAACATTTAGACGTTGCAGCAAAATGAAATCGAATTTATTTATTATACACAAAACACAGAATGTTCACTTCCAGCAACGATGCATGTTTGACATGTATATTAAGATGTCTCTTAGTGCTTTCTAACGCTTTTATGTTTATACTGTTATATGTAGATTAATATAATAATATCTTATAAAACGCTATTTAAAAATTTAATTTGTTGAATTCGCTGTGGGATAAAAAGGTTTAGTACTAAATTTCAACACGCTACAATATTGTAATTGACTTTCCCCACTATCTCTAACAGGAAGCGGGGGTTAGCCCCCTAAAGTTATCTCATCCTATAGCGCTATAGAAATTTCCATACATCTGCATATAAAATCAGATGTGGGCAGCACATGTCTTTCCCTACAGACTGAAATTTATTTTTTTAATAATTCATTGAATTAAGCTTAATTGCACAAAATAGCACGAATAATTATTTGAAATTGCACTGAATGTGCAGTTTTAATTTATACACCTGCATATAAAATCTGATGTGGGCAGCACATGCCTTCCCTACAGACTGAAGTTTATTTTTTTTAAATTAATTGAATTAAGCTTAATTGCACAAAATGGCACGAATATTTATTTGAGATTACACTAAATTTGCAGTTTTAATTTACATTCCGTTTTAATTTGGCGACTGGGCGTATTTCTAATGACTATGTTTCCCAACATGCGGAAAAAACTTAATTATCTCTGGAACGGTTAGTCCTAGAATAATGGGTTTGGTCTTATTCTTTCCGGTGTCAAAATTTAGCTTTAAACCAAACATTTAATCAATAATTTTGTGCACATATAGTCTTTAATTTCAGATTTTGCGGATTTTAGCAGGCCATTTTTCATAAAAGGCAAGCTATTTATTATAGAATCATACTAAAATCTAATCAGCACAAGAGTAACCCGCAAATGACTTACATACCAAATTTTATCAAATTTGATTAAATAGTTTTGGAGTTTGCATATATTGCATATTTTTGGATAATTATATGGATTTTAAAAGTCTTGGATAATTTATTTGGATTTTAATAGTTTTAGAGATGCATATATTGCACAGACAGACAGACAGACAGACTGACAGACACACTCACAGGAATCACGCTAAAAATAATTCTTTGATGTTCTGGAGCGCTCCAAACGTGCAGGTCCCTCTAAAATTTGGGCTGTGATTTTCAACACAATTTCAATACCTTCCTTATACACAATTCTGAGCTAGGCCCAAAACCAAAATATTTCGAGTTTTGGACCTTATCATGTTTAGTTCAAAACACATTCAACAGGAATTTAAATTTATCCGTTATTAAGATATATTCCGTTATTAAGTCTAAAGTGTCCGTTAACAGAAGTTTTACCATGCGTACTGATGATAAATGCATTTAAACACTTTAAACCACACGTTATAATGATTGTTATTCAGAATTTTATTCTCTTTTTTTGCGAAATACTTCAAAATCGGAAAAAAAATATGTCACACGTTATTGAAATGAAGTAAAAGGCAGGAGGAATATACATTATTGAATATGACATGTTTTGAAACATTTCATTTAAACATTTCATTTCAAGTGCTTCTATATGTGAAGGACAGGAGATGTGCGAATCCGTTTTGTTAGCTGTTTATTGATTGTGCGCTTAGTTATGATTTTAAAGGACATTCTATAAATAAATATTTAGAAATACAAATACTTTTGGTATGTGTGTGGAAGTGTTTAGAATGTAGTATACTTTCTAAGTGAACATCATCACTTAGGTCAGTAAAATTTGTTAATGCAGCTAATATTTAAGCTTGTCCCAGACAGGGAAACAAATTCTCTTAAAAATTAAAATGTAACTTTTTTAATAAGTTTTATTTTGTTTAACAATGCATGCCTCTCAGTAATAAAAATATTCTTCCTAATTAGAAACTGAAGCAGTTAGATTTTGTCCCTTAGTTTATGCTACAGGTTTGCACATTTTCTAACTTATAGAAAATTTGCATACTTGTCACTTCGGGAGGTTTTCGACTTAGAAAACTCCCATGGCTAGAAATTAGTTTATTTGATTAAATATTTGCATAGTATTATTTTCCGTGGAGAATTTTATATTTGCCGGGGCCATATTTGTAGTAATATTAATGATGTAAAATGGCAGTTTAAAATTCGCCATGGATGTATAAATATAATTAAGATATCCTATATTATCATAGATCAGCTAAATGCTTTCTAATTATCAGCGTAACAGATCGGTTGCAAACTTGAAAAGAACGACTAAAAATTTGCAACAAAAATGTCAAACAATACCCCAATGGTGAAAAAGCAATATCTCCAATGAAAGCGAAAAACTTTCTGTATTCCACTATTTTAAAAACCTGTGGAGGGACAAAAAAATTTAATCCTACCCTGCAACTAATTTCAAATTTCACAGTTATGCGAGGCTGCAATGTCTGATTTCATACTCACGGAATCCACCTAAAAGGAACATTCCCCAAAATGTAGTTACACTTTCATGCCGAATAATGAATTAAAAACAGCATTCATTAAAATCATTCATTACGATCAGCAACCAGTACAATTTGGATTGCCCCATGTTGGTCTTCCTTGTATAAATTTAGCTAAATTATGTCCTTTGTGTGTGTGTGTGTGTGTGTGTGTGTGTGTGTGTGTGTGTGTGTGTGTGTGTGTATGTGAAAGTATTTGCAGATACATTATTATAATTGCCATATAATTTAACAGGGTTAATGTACATAAAGTTGAACCAACTTGAGGAAAATAAATTGTTTAAATATAGCATGTGAGATGTATATGTAAGCATTGTTATAAGTAAGTTACAGAAAGTAAGCACTTACATATGATAAGCTATAACTCATATATTACACTTACCTATTTATTTTATAAACTAAATATATACATTATAGGATATATATTTAAATTACGACGACAGTCAAACTGCTGTCATCAAAGAGTGTTCAATGTAATGGTTTGCGCTAATACCCGATGGTACTGACGTATACTAAACAGATATTGATAGCATCTACAGAAAAATTTATTTCTTAAAATTCCTTTCTTAGACTCTACATAATGAAAAAAAATCATTTCTTAGACTCTATATAATGAAAGAAAATGTTTTCTTAGACTCTAACAAAATGCAATTACCTTTCGGCTTCCTAACTCCTCCCTCCCCCCCACACACACCAATAAAACTTAAATATACAATGAATGATCCTGAAAAGCGACATGGATTATTGAAAATTACATTTCATTTCCAAAATTTCTGAATTATCGCCAAATTGGTGACATTTCCAAATATTCCTTAAGTTTGTGATATTATAACTAATTTTTGAAAGCATCATGGATAGACAGAGATATTGTCTTCTGTTATATAGTTTGAAACAATTAGTTTTATATGCAATATTTAATTAACCTCAAACAAAAATAAAAATCACTTTATCCGGACTTCCTATAAATTGCGGTATAAATAATAGTTAAAATAAGTACAACGAGAATATTTTTGCAACCGTTTTTCGGTCTATTACATTTCATTTAAATCCGTTTTTTAGATATCAGAAAAAATATATCTAATCCTTGAGAGCCTTGCCATCATGTGCCGCTTTTAATCCTTCTTTCAATTTATTCCTGCAAAGAGATCTAAAACTCAAATTGCTGGCTTTGTAACTTATAAGTTTTTTGAAATGTTATAATCTGCAGAGAATCGGGACGAATTTTTTTGCAACTGACAATTCATGTTAAACGATGAGAAAAGAAAACGATGGATTAAACATTTCAGAGAATATCTCCTCCATCTGCAATTATTATTGACGAATGTAAAAAAAAAAGGTTTTTCAAAATTTACATTCGTGTTACAGTTTGTATGAATTTTGTGAGGGGAAAATAATTACAAATTGCAAGAATCGAAGATAATACTAAAATATAACAAGCCTTTCATGAAACGCTTGTACCTCTACAAAAGAAAGAGAAATGGGACATATTATTTACCTTCTAAAAATTGAACGGAAAATTGAACTTTAATTTCAATACATTAATTGGTAAAAACCAAAGAAAATATTTTTAATTTTTATTTTTATTAATTTATTTAAAAGAAAAGCTACAGGATAAAAAGTCCCAGTAACAGAGTGCAAGATAAAATGCAATATAAAAAAATCTGATGTGGGCAACACATGACTTTCCTTATATAATGTAATGACTTTAGTACTTTTACAGTAAAAAAATAGGTTTTTCTTATAGTAGATACTAATATTCTTTCCAAGATATTGAATTTTCGACAATTAGTCGTCATTTTCAGTGATTTAACGTCATTTTTATCCATTTGCCGAGATTTTCGTTAATTTGGCAACATTTCAAAAAGTTCCCAAGTTGGCGACATTCCACCAAATTCGTCGCCAAAATCTCGCCAAGCGTTATAGACGAAGAAATAAGTTGTTCTTATAGCAGATAAATGACTATTGGCGTTCAAATACAAAAGTATTACTCAAAGTATATTTTTTCATGAATGGAACGAGCTAGATCCACGAGAATGATGTCACTCAATTTATCGCATGGTATTACATATGAAAAGTGAACATGTTTCTCAATAGGAAATATTTTTTTTCATTTTATATGAGTTTTTAATAATTTTTTTTGAAAAATGTACGATATCTCCAGAACGGTTCATGTTAGCGTTCTAAACTTTATGTCAATCGTTTTCTAATGAAAAATTACATAAGAAATGTCTATTTGTGTAACTTTATTAGTGGTTTTGACTTTTTGACGACTTTTTCAAAATTTTATTCGAAATTCGATTACGTATAAAAACAATAGGCTTCCAGTGTTTACGGATTGTAATTTTTGTACCAAATTTGGTTCGAATCGGTCCATTCGTTCGTCAGTTATCGTCTCCACAGACTCACTGACACACACACACACACGCACACACTTTCACACACAGACACACACACACACACACACAGACATCACTTTAAAAATGTTTGATTCGTGATCAGGGATGCTTGAAACGTGCTCTCCCGTCGAAAACTCGATTTCGAATTTTCGACCCCGTCACAATACTTTCCTTATACATTATGTATATAAGGAAAGTAATATACATTATGTATATAAGGAAAGTAATATACAGATTAAAATATAATAAAATACATTCAAATGCAAACTATTGAAAACAAATGATTTTTAAGAGCACGTGTAAATGAATAAATGTATTAAAATATAAAATATTTTCAACAAATGATTGCAGTATATAACTGCAGTATAACGAATAACAAAGATGAAGGAAGTAATCAGTTTCAAAGGTTAGGTCGCTTCTTCAATTGGAAGAATTGCTAAATTACGTATAAAACAAGCATTTAATTGACATATTTGAGCATACGTAGTCTGTTAGTTTAGATGTTGAAAATTTTTGCGTGCCATTTTTTAAAAAATGCAGGTTCTTTATTTACGAATCGTGCATCCAATGTATCTCATAAGTGACCTATCTACCAAATTATGTAAAATTTGGTCAATTATATTTTCAGCTAAAGTGAATACATATATTGCATAGAATGACACACAGACGCACACACAGATGTCACGCTAAAAATAGTTCTTTTCGAGTGCACGAAATGTAGAGATCAGTCGATAATTGGAGTTGCGATTTTCGACATTATTTTAATCTATACATTACCGTGGGGAAAGTAATAACTCTTGCAATTAACAATTCTGTGCAATGAGAAAAAGTGCCATTTTTGTTTCCTTTTCTTTTATACTCATCATGAACGTCTTGATACCACTTCAAAACAAAACACCAACGGGACATCAATAAATTAATTTTCTGGCATAATACTTCAGAAACACTATTGATAATTGGATTGGATGTACTTAAATTTATTGATCGCCAGCAGAAGAGTAATCTTCATTACCAACAAAAAGTTCTTTAAGCGGCAGATGTTTATTTGTAGCTACTTATCTAAAGAACCATACCTCTTTATCTTTAGATAGTTTATATGTGCAAATTTTGTTTACCCTTAGGTTAAATGAATATACATCAATAAATTAATTTTTACATTTCCTACAATACATGATAATGTATAGGTAAAGTATTGGAATCATGTCGAAAATCCAAACACGAGTTTTCGTCAGATCTACACATTTTAGGACGCATAGAATACAAAGAATCTATTTCTAGCTTAACGTGTGCATGTGTGTGGGGGGGGTACGTCTGTCTGTGCAATTTTTCTTACTGTAGAACTAAATATGCAATTTGAAACTAAGTTCAGAATCTATTAAGCATATTCATCATGATATATGTATTTATACAAATTGTAGAACCACATATTATTTACACTTCTATAAATACGTGTTACTTAAGCAAGATTACACATTTTCACATTTATGTGAATGTCATTCAATCAATAACTCGGACATTCAGTCCAAAACATGCATTAGACAGGAAAGCAACTTTGACAAATGAATCGCTTATAAAGTGCGACATCCGCTTCCCTTGTAATTTCAAAAGTGGTGTTCTGGTGAAAGTGGACATATATTCATGGGAAGAGTTGTTGGCACATTTTGACGAAAATGGACATCAAAATATTTGATATATCGGAAGATTGCGAATTGCTAGATGAAACCTGAATTCAGCGCTAATTTTGAAAATTGTTTTGTGAAAATATTTGTTTTATTCTGAGTAAATAGCTTTTGAAAGGGAATTTACTAATGAGCTGGTATGTAAGACTTTCAAAAATAATTGAACTAACGCTCTAAAAATGAATGGGCAACTTTTTATTTCCCCTACAATACATCGTAATGTATAGGAAAGTATTGGAATCGTGTCCAAAATCGTAATTTGAGTTTTTGATAGATTTACACATTTCGGGCACTCTTAAAAACAAAATTCAAAACAGAACTCTCAAAATAGAACACCAGCACTCTTAAAAAATTTATTTAGCTTTGTGTTTATCTGCGTGTCTCTGTGTCTACCTACCTGTGTATCAGTTCTTACTCAAAAACTAATTGACCAAATTTCATAAAATTAGGTAGGTAAGTCACTTGAAATTGACCCTGTTGCTGTATGGATTTGGGTACGATTCGAAAGGAAAGATCCCGTTTGTAATTTTTTTTTTACAAAATGATCCTCAAAAATCGTTCAAATCTGAAATTTCAAACTACATATGCACACATGTATCGATTAAATGTTTGTTTTTCACTTCATTTTCAATGACGAAAGGTCCACACCATAACTCCAGGACTAACCGTTCTCGGGGTATTTTAGTATTTTCATATTTTGTGTAACACTTCTTTCGGAAATACGTCTAGTTGCCAAATAAAAATGAAAATTAAATTGAATTTGTAAATGCAGTGTAATTTCAAATCTATTATTCGTATTATTTGAAAAATATGCTAAAAATAGTTTATTTGAAAAATATTAAATATATTATTATATTAATATATATATATATATAATATAATATATATATATATATATATATATATATATATATATATATATATATATATATATATATATATATATATATATATATATTAATATATATAATATATTATATATATTTCTTGGAATGTTCTATCATGAGTATATCGCTAATAGGGGCTCACAAAACCCCACATACATAGATACCATTCATGTACGCGTGCATACATACACACACGTAGATACATATGTAAATACATGCACTCACTCATACATACATACACACACATATATAGATAAATATGCAAATACATACATCTACGCGTACATGCACACATAGATATATATGCATGCATACACACATAGATATATATGCAAATACATACATACACTCGTGCTTACATACACACATCGTAACACAGACATCACCTTATTAAAGTTCGCTTTAAATTCAGGGATGCTTGAAACGTCCTTTTCCGTCGAAAACTCGAATTCGAATTTTCGACCCTGCCACAATACTTTTCCTATACAATATATATATGTGGATATAGCAATTAATTAACATTTACATTATTTATAAATTACTCCTTTATTCACTATAATATGCTTTTCATCCACATGAAACCATGCTCTAATTCATGTAAATCGCCGTCAGCTTCCAGTAGTATGGACATTTCCGAGACGCATGAAACCCAAGACACCCAAGCAGTGTGACAAATGAATTGTTTATAATATGCGACATCCTCTTTCCTGATAATTTAGAAAGTGCTGTGTCCGGCAAACGTGGAGGGAGACAGGAAGGAGCGACATTGTAACACCATTTAGGAAAGGGGGAAAACAAGATATACGCGATCAAAATACATGAAATTTCAAATATCAAGCATAATATGAAACATAGTTTTATGCTACTTATAATGTTTACAGACGTTTCGATTGAAACATGTAATAGGATGAAGAGTGCATGGATATTTTAAGTTTAGATGCTTTGGTAGCATTTTAGGCTCATTTCTAATATTTATATTTTGTTTGTCTTTACTTTCCCTACATACGTCGCATGATGCATTGGAAAGGTATTGCAACTGAGTCGAAAATTCGTAGGTTCTCCTAGAGCTCATCTTCCGCAATGAGACTTCAACTGGCTAAGTAAAATTTCTAAATGCATTTGCAGTTTTCGGAAGGAAAACGCTTTTGACTGAAGTATTTTATTAAATAACGATTCATTTGTAAGGTGTGCACAGAAAAATTCTAAATTATTTTCTATGTGTGATACTACTATTTTCAATATTCCAGACTAGAATTTCTTTAAGATTCTAAAGAGTGTTCAACAGATATAAATAATAATAAGGGCATGGATTGTTTTCGTTGCCTTATAAAAAACTTAAAAAACTCTCTTGTTGTTTCTTCATATATATATATATATATATATATATACTTTATCTATATTTAATCTAGTTTAGAACTAATGTAACTATAACATTATGTTTTCACATATCTTGTAATTTCCTCCTGATTTTCATTAGGATTAGGTTTCACATGGACTTAGTTGTTTATACTTATATACAAGCAATTATTTTATTACTTTTATTATTATATCTATGTTATATTGTCATACTCATAAAATTACTTACACTATTATGAATTATACATCTTATATGATTTAATGACTGGCAAATATATTTATACTTATTATTAGAGAATTTGATAGATATTGCCCGGTATTTTCAATTTATGTTGGGAATTGTTTAGACCAATATCCCATTACCAACTTTGTGCCATGGATAATTTTGAATATAATGATTACCCTACTAAAAATTATAATTTCAATAAATGTAAGAATAAAAATTGCAAAACCTTCCCATTTGCTTCTAATACTCAAATTACGAACCATGATAGTCTTCTGCCTTTCTGCAAAATTCTCAATTGCATCTACCGTTTTTCTTGCAACATATGCAATCTATCATATATAGGACAAACAAGTAAACCCATTCATCTACGTATGAATGTACACAGAGAGCACGTCAAAAAATATATTCTCAATCATAATTTTCTTCCTACTTCCAATAAAATTGAATATCAACACTTTGCCAAACAGGGTTTTGAAAATATTAACTATACATATTTTAGATATAAAAAAAAAATCAGCAGATAGGATTTATTTTGAAAACTCTTGTGTGTCTTGAAGTGTTCTCTTTTTCCATATGGATTAAATCAAACGTATCTAAATGGTAATGTTGTAAAAATCAATTCTGTAGATACTAAATATTCTATTTTTCATCACCTTTTTCTGAAATTCCAATTAAATGACAGTGAATCAGTCAACTTCAAAAGATTTAAACGTGGAAAGGGACATTCCTTACAAAATGATCATAAATCTGAGATTATAACTCTACATAATCAATTTAATAGAACTTTTCAATGGAAGTTCATAAAATCCTGGATTTTTGCGGTAAAGAAAAAACATTTAAATAAAGTTTATGCCATTTTTTAAAAATTAAATCGTGCAAATGAACAATTTAATCATATTTTCTTTGATTTGCTTATTACACGATCGGAGTATTTAAATTTAAAACTAAATCAATTTTATAATAATAATACAACTACTAATTCTTATTGTGTAATCTCTTTCAAACATCCTATTTATAATTCTCTAAATTTTGGTCATCTGTTTAACAAGTTCAAACATTTATTGCCTATTGGAGATTTATGTGTTTCAAAAACTTTTAAATACAACAAGCCTATTGGTAAATCTATATTTAATTATAATGATGTTTCACAATCTCTCTCTATAGATCATGATTCTCAGTCAATTGTAGATAGTGAATGCATTTGTAAATTAAACAAATTTGCTAAATTTCTAAATCCAGACTTGGGCATATAGTTATAGGAGATTTAGACATAGTTAGTGACAATGTGTTAAGAACTATTATGTCATTTGGCACTAAAT
>OX578137.1:32165985-32308485 GCA_951213105.1 Amaurobius ferox
CTTTTAAAAATATTTCCGTTCTTCATTCTTTCTCCAGACCTATAATATACTGGTTATTCACTTATAATTCTATTAAAGTTGAGATTAGCTTCCATATTCATGGTTAATTAGTTAGCTGCTTAAATTGCCAACCTTACCTTTTCTTTTTTATGTCCATCTTTATCTTTTGAATTTTTATGTTGTAATGACTTGTTGCACTTGTTCCATCTATAAATTGTATTTGTGTCCTATATTGCTGTTATAATTGCCATGCACACTTTTCTACTTCTATCACATCTTATTTTAGGAGTAGGTTTGGTCTTCCTGGATTTTGTAATATCATATCTTTGAATTACTATAGAATTATTATATAGAATAATATATATTATATTAATTTCGTACAAATAGTATTTCAATGGGTGATCACAAGAGGTATGTCCAAGTAAAGGCTCTCAATATTTGGAATACTTTTTAAACTGAAAGAATTTTATAAAACAGCTAATTTAAAAAAAAATGATGTGGACAGCACATGACTTTACTTATATAATGCAATGAATTTACTACTTTTACAGTAAAAAAATAGATTATTTTTATAGTAGTTATTTATATACTTTTCAAGATATTGATTTTTCGTTAATGAGTCGTCATTTTCCATGTCGTCAGCATCAATAATTTAGCGTCATTTTTATCCATTTGGCGAGTTTTCGTTAATTTAGCAACTTTTAAAAAGTCGCCAAGTTGCCGACATTCCACCAAATTCGTCGCCAACATCTCGCCAAGAGTTACGGATGAAGAAATAAGTTATTCTTACAGTAGATAAATGACTATTGTCGTTCAAATACAGAAGTATTACTTAAAGTATATTTTTTCATGAATGGAGCGAGCTAGATCCACGAGAATTTTGTCACCAAATTTATCGCATGGTATTACATATGAAAAGTGAACATGCTTCTCAATAGGAATTTTTGTTTTTATTTTATATGATTTTTTGATAATTTTTTGAAAAATGTACAATATCTCGAGAACGGTTCACGTTAGCGTTCTAAAATTTATGTCAATCGTTTTCTAACGAGAAATTACTTAAGAAATGTCTATTTGTGTAACTATATTAGCGGTTTCGATTTTTTGACGATTTTTCCAGAATTTCACTCGAAAATTTAGAACATTCGATTGCGTATAAAACAACTTCCAGTGTTTACGGATTGTGATTTTTGTACCAAATTTCGTTCGAATTGGTCCATTCGTTCGTCAGTTATCGTCTCCGCATACTCACTGACACACGCACACACACACACACACATACTTTCACACACACATGCACACCTACTTTCACACACACATACTTTCACACACACACGCACACCTACTTTCACACACACATACACACACACACACACACACACATCTCTTCAAAAATGTTTGATTCGTGATCAGGGATGCTTGAAACGTGCTCTCCCGTCGAAAACTCGAATTCGAATTTTGGACCCCGTCACAATACTTTCCTTATACATTATGTATATAAGGAAAGTAAAGATATAATAATAAAGCAGACGACGAAGGTCATAGTTTCGTAACTTTAGACTCTTTAAAATTTAATCCGCGGATTTTAGGTGTAGAAATGAGATGTTTGTGAGAATGTGAAAATTCTTATGTGAAAATTCTAAAATTAAAAATCTATAAAAATATTGATTTTTTTTAATTCACCGACTTCTCTATAATAAGACTTCTCGAAACTTGAAGTGTTTGTCTTCAAGTTATAAAATTCCTTCCATTATAAAATTAACTTTAAATAAGAAATTCCATACAACTATACACAGACACTTGAAATCTCGTATGTCGAAAAAAAAATTTGATAGAGGATAGACTGGAATTATAAATTCAAAATTGTAGTTTTCCAAATCTTATTAATATGCAAAAATTGGAAATGTAAACATATTCCATACCAAATAACACGTGTCCAAGTTCAAGTAGTCCGAGGGGAGTGAGAAAGTTACTATTTTATTCAACGGGGAAATTTTTTTTAATTCTTTTGAAATATATCCATAGGTATTTTTGGGAATTTATTTTTCTTCCATCCTACCTGTATGGCATGGCACAGCCAGTCGCAGTCGAATGCATTGAGATAGAACGTTTATTTTATTTTTATTTAATTACAAGTCACGAAATGAGAAATTAGGCTGAAATTTTGGTTCTACTATTCATTGCCTTGACTGGTAAAATGTGACTACCAATCTGTTTAGAATTATAAAAAATCTGATGTGAGCAACACATGACTTTCCTTATATAATGCAATGAATTAACTACTTTTACAACTAAAAAAAACGTTATTCTTATAGTAGATACTTATATTCTTTCCATGATATTGAATTTTCTTCAATTAGATGTCATTTTCATTGATTTAGCGTCATTTTTATCAATTTGGCGAGATTTTTGTTAATTTGGCAACAATTAAAAATGTCACCAAGTTGGCGACATTCCGTCAAATTCGTCGCCAAAATCTCGCCAAGCGCTATGAATGGAGAAATAAGTTATTCTTACAGAAGATAAATGACTATTGGTGGCGTTCAAATACAAAAGTATTACACAAAGTATATTTTATCATGAATGGAACGGGCTAGATCCACGAGAATGATGTCACCCAATTTATCGCATAGTATTACATATGAAAAGTGAACATGTTTCTCAATGGGAAATATATATTTTTTTTATTTTATATGACTTTTTCATATTTTTTTTAAAAATGTACAATACCTCGAGAACGGTTCATGTTAGCGTTCTAAAATTTATGCCAATCGTTTTCTAATCAAAAATTACACAAGAAATGTCAATTTGCGTAACTTTATGAGCGGTTTTGATTTTTTGACGATTTTTTCAAAATTTCATTCGAAAATTTAGTGGGTTTCTGAACATTCGAATGCGTATAAAATCAATAGACATCCAGTGTTTACGGATTGTGATTTTTGTACCACATTTCGTTCGAATCGATCCATTCGTTCGTCAGTTATCGTCTCCACAGGCTCACTGACACACACACACACATACACACACACACACACACGGACATCACTTCAAAAATGTTTGATTCGTGATCAGGAATGCTCTCCCGTTGAAAACTCGAATTCGAATTTTCGACCCCGTCACAATACTTTCCTTATACATTATGTATATAAGGAAAGTAATATAATTTCAGCAACTTTGGAACAATCTCGTATTTTAAGCAAAACTGAATTCCTTTGCCACACTTAAACGATCTTTGGTGTGCAATTCACGTATATTTAATGATGTTTATTTAAGACCAATAGTAAAATAATTAATCGTCTTTAAAAAGAAGAAATTCTTAGGAAACCAGTTACTTATTCAGAAACTCTTATCTAAAAGAACATACGCCTTTGGCTCGTAGTAAGTATCTGTATCAAAAGCATAAGCCGATTTTCCTTTCAGACACAGAAAGCACGGATCAGTAAGTTTATTGTATAGCATTCTAGCATTTGGAAAAGATCATTAGAACTATTGGATTTTTTTCAGATGATTTCGGTGAATGATTTCTAATAAAACACGAGTGTGTAATATAACTATTTAGAATGGTGGGTTTTCACTTTATTCTATCATTTTGATGTAGATTTATAAGTTGTTTACCTAATTGACTAAATTGTATATGTCACTCGCATTGTACCTCTTTATGCCACAAATTATGATTTTTTATTTTTTTAAATATTTGCATAATACTTATATTGAGATCTTACTAAAAGATAAGTGCGATACAAACTTTGAAAATTTTGATAGTTAGATGATTGCAGATACTGTCATGCAATGCAACAACACATGAATACTATTTCAAGAGTCAATTTTTATTTCTGTCGTAATTTGTACATTTTATTACATACAGATGTATTTTCAAAGAGTTCAAAATTGAATTACATTCATATTCTGAGAAACAAAGGGTTTTCTGTTTTATTAACTTTGGATTTTTTAAAATTAATCTGAATATAAAAAATATTTCCAATAATCATAATCATAAATTCCATGTAAGTAAAAGTGAAATACATTGATAAAATAGAATACAAAATAAAATTCCCCGCTATGTCTTTTTGATTACCTTCAAAGATTTTGACAATGTGTCAAACAAGTTTCGCTTCTGAAACTATCACAGGCTTTACCATTTGAATTTAAAATACAACTATGGCTTCATAATATACGCATTTTCATCAATATCGTTCAATTAAAATAATTCACCATACAAAATTATTAAATGCTTGTAAGATCTACATAAGAAATAAACATTATTGTTATGAGAATTTAACTCATAACATATGAGAGAATTTAACTCATAACTCAGAAAATGTGCGAAACCGACATCTGGAGGTAATTAAATAAAAAAAATAGGATTCCAAAATACTGTCGGAACATAAAATATTAAAATGGTGTTAAAAATCTTAAAGTGTTAGTTTTACAACTATCTACTTACCATATTTTGTTGTGATTTATTAAATATCATTCAAATTGTAAGCTAAATTCATACGCGTGAAAGCCCCAGGCCGTCCGGCTCGTCCAGAGGACTTAGAGCATCAAAATGGACGACCGGAAATTCATACGCGTGTCATTCCTAAAGACACTATTATCTAATGCATATGACGATGATCTCAAGATCATCAGATTATGCTTTAGATACTGAATTTATATTTTGTACGAGCTGTATCTAATATCTCACAAAATTACCACCTTATGGTAAAAGTTCAAAAGACAATAACCTCCTTCCAAAATAGTCATGAAATCTCAAAATGCTTAGCGCCAATTTCCCGCAGGACCAGAGCTGTGCTTTCAGCTCTAAAATGCCATGCCGAAAGATCCTAACCGTTCCCCAAATTACACGTAATCCTACAGTCGTATTCAATGAATGGATACAACTACTGAAAAGAGCTACGTGCATTTTGTAGGAGGGTAGGATCTTTTAGTAGTGTATTCTAGACCTAAAGGTACAACTCCAGTTCTACTTGGCTCAAGCCATTTTGAGATTTAATAACTTGTTTGAAAGGAGGTTTTCATTTCATCTACTTAGCGGGCAGTTTTTTTTTGTCTTTTTTTACCATGAAGTACTTTTGTGAGATTTCAATATGTTAGAAGACATATTTATCAACATGATTATGCAACAGTGACACAACAGATATTAGAAATTTTACTTAACTCCCAAACCTCATTATTTCATGTTTTTTTTTAAATTTAAACTTCCAAATCAACTATATCTAATATTTTTAAAAGAAAAATGTATATATACCATTAATGCACACAAAAGTATCAGTAGAACAGTTTAGGTTGTAAGTTCGTCAACTTTTAATAAAAAAATAATTTCACTTTTTATAATTCAAAGTAAAATTTAACTTCTTGTTTAAAAACAGAGTATGTATGTACCGTCCATCAGAACACACAAAAAAGCCCGCATTCATTAAAAATTGGTTCAGCATTTTTGCCAGTAACACAACGCTGAACAAAACATAAAAATGACAAAACGACAATTCTAATTTTTGTTCTGTTTTATTGAGTTTTGTGATCCTTAATACAGGTAAAAAATAATCAAATCTTTGGTTGTCTTTGGTCCCGAGGTATACACTACTGAAAATCGCAGTTCATCAAGTAAAGCCCAATATAAATTTGTCAGCTATGAATTCAGACATGGCGATTTGGCAGGGCGAAATATAAATATGTAGAGTGAAAGTATTGCGATGAGGCCGCTAATCAGATTTAAATCACCATTGTGATCAGATCACTAATCATTAGGAAGGTCGGTAATTATAGAAAAAAAATCCACCTCAGCTATGTCCAAAATAGAAAACAGAAAAAGCCTCTTACAGCGTACACTTCATTGTCGTCACTAAACTGTTGCCACTTAAAAAATGAAAACTTTAATAAATGTTTGTGAAAAATTTCAAAAAAAACAAACTTAAAAATACTTTAAATGAAGCTAATAAAGTATATGCGCCGATTTTTATATGGTGTTGATTATTATACGTATGAAATATATATGTTCATACATAAGAGTATGGAACACAAATGTTTGAGGACGTTGAGTGAGGATTTGGTGGACTCCAAATATATGTGTGTTCATCGATATTACATAGTCATTGGTACTAAACTCACCATACTAATATGAGTAACAGTTTGTTTATGATTTATGTTATTACATCAATTTTCAATAATAATAATGTATCTGTATCAAAAAACGTGATGATATATGGAAGAACTTTTACACATTATTTAAGACTTATTTTAAAATTAACTAATCTATTTTAATTAGTTAGAGCCTTAAAGAAAATGTTCGTATTCATAACTTCTTATCTAAAGGAACATGCACCGCGTTCTCAGTGAGAATCTGTATCAAAAATTGTAAAAGCGAGTCTTTTAAAAGTTTAGCAAGAAAATACGCTGATACTGACAAAGGATGTGTATTTGTAACATCCGTATATCTTTTATGCTATTATTCACATTTAAACCCCGATTTCTATAAATATTTCTTTAATTAAGTTTTCTTTTAAATCCCATTTACCGTAATTATATGATTTGTCTCACTATTTATAACGATTAGCTTAATTACTGCAATAACTTCACAACACCATATATAAGGCCAACTAATTTTATTATGATAGCAAAAGAAATTGTTCACGTTATATAACTAGAACATTTCCAATTATGTTTATTGAAAACTATCCACTGCATAATTAATATCCATTAAAAATAAGAAGTTCTTGAAGGAGCCTAATGCTTATTCATGACTTCTTATCTAAAAGAACATACGCATCTTGCTCTCAATAAGAGGCTGTATCAAAAGCGTAAGAGGATTCCACCTACAGGCGGAGAAAGCATGGATCGGTAAATTTATTGTAATATTCCGAAAAATATCATTAAACTATTGGATACGCTTGGAAAGATTTAGTGAAAATGAATATTTTTTTCTATAATAAATTCTTTAATACACGTTATTCATTGGTGCTGTATTCAATAAATTATTTCTTCAAATGCATCTTCTAATTTGATAGTAGTATTGTAGAAGATTTTTCATTATTGTTCTTTATTGAATTGCCGTGACACACCATCTCTTTATCAGGATCTGTTATAAAGTGAACTTGGGTATGATTGATAAAGATTCAGCATCAAATTCTGGAGGGGTTGGGGAGGTTTACTGAGGATTTACACTTATAGGCTATTTTTTTCATTTCCAGTTCAAAAATTTTAATTTTACTTGTAACATATATTTCTCAAAATTGGTTTCAGAAAAAGTTTAGATGATAACTGATATGCATTAACCATTAAATTCTAGTACAAAAAATCTCATGGAAACATCTATTTCTCAGAACTGGTAATAGATATAACTTAGTGAATAAGTGATGTGAATTCAGCATTAAGTTTTGAAAGAATAAATAAAGGGGATTAACTAATGATTTCCACTTTCGATTTCGACGTTGTCACTTCCGATTCAAGAATTTGCATTTTCCTTGAAACATTAATTTCACGAAATTTGCTATAGATATAGCTTAGAGCACGACTAATACGTATTTAGCATCAAATTATGGCAGGAGCTGCGAAGGATTTACACTTCTGGTTTCCACATCTGGTTTCCACATTCCGTTATCCGCATCCGGTGAAAAAATTCTTGGAATGGCTTTTTAGATTAACTAGAGATATAGTTTAGATAAAGACATAAACTAATATTAACTAGAGATATAGTTTAGATAACGATTAATATAGATTCAGAATAGAATTCCAGGGATGGGAAGGGCTTCACTAAGGATATCCCTCTCTTGTTCGGGAGATGACACACCCGGTTTTTCCGAAAATGTATGAGTGTGTGAAATAAAAATACAAATAGAGAATAAAAATACTTAATAGTTGTGTCACAAATGTGTACACACCATTTTGTATTAATTTTGTAACGCGAACAGACCATTTGCCGCCATATATAGACTCTTTCCCGAACTTCTTGATGATAAATTTGTATTAATGTATTAATGTAATTAAGTTATATTAATATTATGAAGTTATCAAAATGATATTATGAAGTTAATATTATGAAGTTATGAAATTGTATTAATATTATTAAGGTATAAAAATGCTGTGATCAGTTCATATTGTTACATCATTCGCCATATTTTTCTTTAGTTATACTGAAATTTACTGTATTTGCAAATATATTTTAATTTATATATTGATTATTGCTTGTTACAGTTAATTTTGTTTAAAAAATTATAGTTTATTATAGCTATAGTTTCGCAAAAGAACACTACAGCAAAGAATATGCACTCATGAGCTACATAACGTTTTCCTACCCAATAGATATTTTAAGAGTAAAACTGTATTTGTTTTCCTGTATAGATACTTGTAGTTCTGGGATTGGATTGACTTGGATTATTTTTACTTTCTAACTTTCTTTTTATGCATACGGGGGCTACTATCATAGAGAGTTACAATTTAAATTGGATTTCGAACAAATACGAGTACGTTTATTTTAAGAGTAAAACTGTATTTGTTTTCCTGTATAGATACTTGTAGTTCTGGGATTGGATTGACTTGGATTATTTTTACTTTCTAACTTTCTTTTTATGCATACGGGGGCTACTATCATAGAGAGTTACAATTTAAATTGGATTTCGAACAAATACGAGTACGTTTATTTTAAGAGTAAAACTGTATTTGTTTTCCTGTATAGATACTTGTAGTTCTGGGATTGGATTGACTTGGATTATTTTTACTTTCTAACTTTCTTTTTATGCATACGGGGGCTACTATCATAGAGAGTTACAATTTAAATTGGATTTCGAACAAATACGAGTACGTTTATTTTAAGAGTAAAACTGTATTTGTTTTCCTGTATAGATACTTGTAGTTCTGGGATTGGATTGACTTGGATTATTTTTACTTTCTAACTTTCTTTTTATGCATACGGGGGCTACTATCATAGAGAGATACAATTTAAATTGGATTTCGAACAAATACGAGTACGTTTATTTTAAGAGTAAAACTGTATTTGTTTTCCTGTATAGATACTTGTAGTTCTGGGATTGGATTGACTTGGATTATTTTTACTTTCTAACTTTCTTTTTATGCATACGGGGGCTACTATCATAGAGAGTTACAATTTAAATTGGATTTCGAACAAATACGAGTACGTTTATTTTAAGAGTAAAACTGTATTTGTTTTCCTGTATAGATACTTGTAGTTCTGGGATTGGATTGACTTGGATTATTTTTACTTTCTAACTTTCTTTTTATGCATACGGGGGCTACTATCATAGAGAGTTACAATTTAAATTGGATTTCGAACAAATACGAGTACGTTTATTTTAAGAGTAAAACTGTATTTGTTTTCCTGTATAGATACTTGTAGTTCTGGGATTGGATTGACTTGGATTATTTTTACTTTCTAACTTTCTTTTTATGCATACGGGGGCTACTATCATAGAGAGTTACAATTTAAATTGGATTTCGAACAAATACAAGTACGTTTATTTTAAGAGTAAAACTGTATTTGTTTTCCTGTATAGATACTTGTAGTTCTGGGATTGGATTGACTTGGATTATTTTTACTTTCTAACTTTCTTTTTATGCGTACGGGGGCTACTATCATAGAGAGTTACAATTTACATTGGATTTCGAACAAATACGAGTACGTTTACTTACAAAAAATTCTCAACTATTGACCTGTTATAAGACTAAGCTAAACATTGTGCATCAAACTGCAAAGAAAATTGAAATCCATATTACTTGATCCTACTCCCATGTAATATCAAGATAGAAATCCCTTATTCTGTGATTGAAATTACGTGTGTAGAAGGTAAATATCGGTATCGTATAGATAAGTTATGAAATAACAAAGTTATAACCTGTACCAGATTTTAATATTTTGACTAAATTAACATTTAAACCCAAAAGTTCACAACATTTGATGTTCAGATATTTAAAAAGCTCGAATTCTGAGTTTTAATGTAGAGGTATGTCTTAAAATTGAGGTAAAGATCTTGGGATAAAACTTCCAAAAATAAAAAGTAATGATAGATTTTGATTATTTTCAATTAATTGGCAAAACTTATCATAACCGTGACTATTTTACTTTAAAAGAATCCAATATTTGATATTCATGGTAAAGAAGAAACATCGGACATAATAGAGGGATGGAGATGCAAAAGGCTTAAGGCGGATATTGCCTAAGTATGTATTTTCAAATTTTTCCTATAAACAGTTTGGTCGATTTTTTTTAATATTCTATAGTTCTTAAAAATCATCAGCATAGTACTTTGTCTAAATTTATCATTGCAAACGTTGAATCATAACAATATTATAAATATCTGTTTAAATATTATGCATTCGTCTTTTATGTTAATTGATAAATAAGATAAATGATTTTCACCTTATTGATAAATAAAATAATGTTACGCAGTATCACCTGGAACCTTGATTGTACTCTGAGGATACAAGAATAAGTCCAAACATCTGGAATACAAACACGTACGCCGAACAAGCGTAAATAGCAAAAATATACAGCGAATAGCTCGATAACTATCTTACAAGATCGGTGAATAACTATCAGATACAATAAAATAACAATTAAATGCTCAGCTAATCCTCAAAATAGCTGATACTGTTCTCAAATCACTGATGTATTTCGCAATTCAATGTAGATCGTATCACGTCAACTGCTCTCCAACTGGGCGATGACTCCTTTTATATGCTCTGTGCAGAAATTTCTAGAAAGGGTTCGTATTCAAGAATATTCAATATTTCGATAAAGTTCAGGAACCTTTGAAAAGTCACCAAAAGTCGCCAAATTTGCGATGTACTGTCAAATTTGGCAACTATGTGGCGAGTGTACAAAGCTCCTTAGCTCGTATCACGTCAACCTCTCTACAACTGAGCGATGACTCTTTGTATAATGTCCGTAGAAATTTCTAGAAAGGGCCTGCATCTCTAAGAATATTCGATATTTTGAGAAAATTCTTGTAGATGTGAAAAGTCGCTAAATGTCGAAAGTCAAAATATATAACAACCCTATTTTCATGCAATAGGAATGGATGCCTGTAAAGTTTGTTTTACAGAGTATATATAGGCAAAGCACAGTGGAAGTATTTTGCATGTTTGAAAAAATATGTATATTTTTTAAAAATAAATAAATAAAATAAGTAATCAGCATGTAATGTATGATACACCACTACTACTTCCATTTATTTTATATATTTTTTTATTAAAATAATTATCTATTTTTTAAAATGTTTTATTGGAGTTTTACTGATTTCAAATAACGTAAAATATCATTCCATTCGACTGTGTTTTGAACTAATTTTATTTCACAAATATTTTCTAATACTTTATAAAAGAAATGGGGGAACATAAATGCTAAATTCAATAAAAACTGGATTGCTTCTTTACATATTTTTAGATGCATCTTGTAAACTGTATTTTAAAAATCCAATGTTTTCATTGTTTACACAAAGCTTAAAATTCCGCTTATGCAATTTTAAAAGTTTCTAGGAGCTAAACAGTTTCGTCAGTAAGTATGATTGATGATATTTTCAATAAAAATTCTGTATTATTTCCCTATTTTTTGTTACTTTTACCACTATCATATTAGTAAGAGATTATAATTTTTGCATGAAACATATCCAATAACACTATTCAATTATTTTAAATAACATAATTATAAATTAAATAACAATTTCTTTTCATTCTTTGAACCTATCAAAACCAAGTACTTTAGTACAAGACGAATAAATTCCTTCTTTATGAAAAAAAAAATGCTTTCAAAAATTTAATATTTGGGGAAATGCAACAGGGAATAAAGGGCTCTTTATATTTTTGCTACGTGATTTTTTTTCAAAAATGACGAAATAACTTAAGTTCTCGTAGGGAAATGGAAGTCCGGGATATATACATTTCGAATTCAAAAACGGACAAAAAGAATTAATTTAAATTATCTAAACTGCTGTAAAAATAATTTTATGCAAAACTTTATTAATAACAAATAAATAACTACGCCATCTGAATTAAGGAGCAAAAGAAGACTACTTCTTTAGGATTAAAAACAGGTTAATCATACAAGAAAGGCAGGAGGGTGTCTGTCAATTGCACCACGCAATCTAGCAAACGAAGTGGTAAAAAACAAAGCTAGGAAAAATAAAATGTACTAAAAAAATACTAGGTATGAAAATGAACACAAGAACTGTTCAGAAAGTACTTTCGCAATTAAAAACAAGAAAGATCAATCATGCAAAAAGCATTGATTATGAAACACTTTCCAACTTCAATGCAGTTTTATATAAACATCTCTAAAATACGGTACATTTCTCGGTATTACTTTTAAAATTATCACAATACTACATTTATTTATTATATTTGAAAACTTAAAATTTCATCGAAAAAATGAACTTCAATCAAATGACAGCATTGAAATATAAATTACCTGGTTTAAACATTTCTGAAATACGATACATTCCTCGGTAATATTTTTAAAATTATCGTGATACTACAATAATTTATTATATTTGAAAACTTCATCGAAAACAAACGAACTTCATTCAACTGACGTCAGCGAAAGATAAATCGCCTCTATATAAAAGTAGCATTTCAATCATAATTTTTTTAAATTCCTTTCATTTATCACAATACTAAAATAATTTATTTTATTTAAAAACTTAAAACCATGTAGGTACAAGTAATTAAACTCTATGCTTAAAACTTCATCGAAAAAATCGTCTTCTTAAATCTTAATCGTCTCTGTCAGTTAAATGTGTGGCCGGGGTCTTCTTCTCTGTGTAAAATCAATGAATGTTTCATCCATATCAGCTATATTGCAGACTCCATGAGCTAAATAATTTTGCGTTAAAGAAATGCAGCAATTCTCATACAACTAATTCTACGTCGTTTGGTGTTTGCATTCGCCATAAATGAAAATTAGGCTTCGTTGTAAAAATAATCAAAGTTTGATGATCATTTAAACTCAAATGTATTGTAATTGCGTTGTTTCAGTATGTAGATGCACAGAATTTAAGCATAAATAAAGTGGTTTTAGGACGGATACAACACTAAATATGAATTAAAAAGGTCATTAAAAATCACGATTTTGACACAAGAGGGATGTCATATATCATTTTGAAGTGGGTCATGTGATCGTTTTATATCATGGTCACGTGATCGTTTCAAATAATTGTCACGTGATCTCTTCATATTAAGGGTGTAATTACTATTTTAATTTTCTCTTAACAAACTACTGAATATATTTTGAAAAAAAAATTTATATATTTTATGGGATAATTTGAATATTTCCTAAAACTTTTCGAAGCAATTTATGAATTTTAATTCGCTTAAAAACTATTTGAAAAATTAGGTTCCATATGGTTCAATGTATTTCATTTTCTCAACACGGGTTCAATCTAAAACTAATTGAGTAATATTATCCATTTATATTCCCATAGGTTCCACAGACCGTCTGAACAACATACTAAAATTTCAGTTTGATAAAGTCAATTTTACGGCAGTTATCGTGCTAACGGATAAACAGACAGATAAAATGAACAAAGTCATAAACACTTTTCAACTATGTTGTACAGTGTTAAAAAGTATCCCATGACAAAATATATACAAAAACAATTGGTTTTGGAAGCTGTATAAAAAAATGAACTTCATTCAAATGACGGCATTGAAATATAAATTGCCTGGTTTAAACATCTCTAAAATGCGATACATTCCTCGGTAATAATTTTAGAATTATCATAATACTACGATAATTTATTATATTTGAAAACGTCATCGAAAACAACTGAAATTCATTCAAATGACGTCATAGAAAAATAACACGCCTGGCTCTCTCTATAAAAGCAGCATTTCATTCATAAATAATTTCGCATTCATTTCATTCATCACAATACTATAGTAATTTATTTTATTTAAAAATTTGTAAAGGCAGTCATTTTAATAAAGTCATTTTTACGGCAGTTATCGTGCTAACGGATAAACAGACAGATAAAATGAACAAAGTCATAAACACTTTTGAACTATGTTGTAAAGTGTTTAAAAGTGTCCCATGGCAAAATATATACAAAAACAATTGGTTTTGGAAGCTGTATAAACATCATCATCAATGACTAAAAAACAAGAATGATCAACCATGTATAAATCATTGATTATGAAACACTTTCCAACTACAATGCAATTTTATTTAAACATCTCTAAAATGCGATACATTCAGCGGTAAACGGTAATATTTTTAAAATTATCACAATACTACAATAATTTATTATATTTGAAATCTTCATCGAAGAAAACACTTTATTCAAATGATGCCATTGAAATATAAATTGCCTTGCCCTTTATGAAAAACTAAAAATTTCATTCATAAACCTTTATTCAATTCCTTCCATTTATCATAATACTACAATAATTTATTTTACTTAACTTAAAACCATGGAGGTAAAAGTAATTTAACTCTATGATTAAAACTTCGCCGAAAAATTATGCTACAAAGTCGTTTGTTTTCTATGCAAAATCAATTAATGTTTCATTCATATCAACCGCAGACTCCAGGGCAACTGCAGACTCCTATTTCAGATTCCAGCGCTAAATAATTTTGCGTTAACGAAATTCGGGAATTCTTGAATAACTCTTATTACAGTTTGATGTGTTTACCATCTCCATAAGTGAAAATTAGACTTCGATGTAGCAATAATCAAAGTTTGATGATCATTTAAACTCAAATATATTGTAATTGCGTTGTTTCAGAACATTCATGCACAGAAATTAAGCAAAAGAAAGCGGTTGTAGGACGGATACAACACCAAATATAAATTAACAAGAGCTTTAAAAAAGTGGGTCACGTAAAAAAGTGGGTAACGTAAAAAAATTGCTCACGTAATTTCTTCATATAATTGTCACGTGATCCTCACATATAGAGGATGTAATTATTATTTTAATTTTTATTTAAAAAACTAAAGAATATATTTTCCTTAAATTTTTATATATTTCATGTGATAATTTGAATATTTCCTAAAACTTTCGAAGCAATTTGTAAATTTTAAATTTGCTTTTAAAATGTTTGAAAAATTAGATCCCATAGGATTCAATGTATTTCATTTATTCAACCAAATTCTAATCCAAAACTAAATCCAAAACTAATTGGGTGATATTATTCATTTATATTCCCATAGGTACCACAGACCGTTTGAATAACATACAAATATTTCATTTTGATAAAGTCAGTTATCGTGCTAACGGACAGACAGACAGAAAGAATGAACAAAGTCATAAACATTTTTCAACTATGTTGCAAAGTGTTAAAAAAGCAAAAATATTATAAAATACATGAAATTAAAAGTCTACAAAATTAGATCTCCTTAACAAATTAAAAAATTTACACATTGAAATCCATTGGCTTTTTAAAAATATACAATTAATTAACACTTTACAACAAAGTTGAAAAGTGTTTATGACTTTGTTCATTCTATCTGTCTGTCTGTCTGTTTGTCCGTTAGCACGATAACTGCCGTAAAAATGACTCAATCAAAATGAAATTTTAGTATGTTGTTCAGACGGTCTGCAGGACCTATGGGAATATAAATGAATAATATCACCCAATTAGTTTTGGATTGAACCCGGGTTGAAAAAATGAAATGCATTAATCCCTATGGGACTTAATTTTTCAAACATTTTTAAGCGGATTTAAAATTCACAAATTGCTTCGAAAATTTTAGGTAATTGTCAAATTGTTCCATAAAAAATATAAAAAAAAATTCAGCGAAATATATTCAGTAGTTTTTAAAATAAAAATTAAAATATTAATTACATATCTTATATGAATCGATCACATGACCATGATATGAAAAGATCACGTGATCCACTTCAAAATGATATATGGCATCCATCTTGTCTCAAAATCGTGATTTTTTAAGTTCTTCTTAATTCATATTGAGTGTTGTATCCGTCCTAAAACAACTTTATTTTTGCTTAAATTCTGTGCATCTCCATACCAAAACAACGCAATTACAATATATTTGAATATAAATGCTCATCCAAATTTGATTATTTCTACAACGAAGCCTATTTTTCACTTATGTAAAATGTAAACAGCAAAATATGTAGAATGAGTTGTATTAGAATTGCTGTATTTCTTTAACACAAAATTATTTAGCTCATGGAATTTGCATAGCTGATATGAATGAAATATTCCTTGATTTTACAAAGAGAAGGACGATTTTTTCGATGAAGTTTTAAACATAGAGTTTAATTACTTGTACCTCCATGGTCTTAATTTTTAAATAAAATAAATTATTATACCATTATGATGAATGGAATGAATGGGAAATTGTTTATGAATGAAATGCTGCTTTTATAGAGAGAGCCAGGCGTGTTTATTTTCTATGACGTCATTTGAATGAATTTCAGTTGTTTTCGATGAAGTTTTCAAATATAATAAATTATAGTAGTATTATGATAATTCTAAAATTATTACCGAGGAATGTATCGCATTTTAGAGATGTTTAAACCAGGCAATTTATATTTCTATGCCGTCATTTGCATGAAGTTCATTTTGATCTATGAAGGTTTACGTTTTCAAATATAATAAATTAATGTAGTATTGTGATAAGTTTTAAAATATTACCGAGGAATGTATTGCATTTTAGAGATGTGTAAATAAAATTGCATGGATGTTGAAAAGTGTTTCATAATCAATGCTTTAAGTATGATTGATCTTTCTTGTCCATTATAATTTTGTCTCTGAAACATATTTTATGCAGAGGAAATATATATATATATATATATATATACGTATATATGTGTGTGTATATGTATATATATATATATATATATATATATATATATATATATAAATTTAAATAACAAATACGAAAATGCAGGGGGGCAAATCAGTAAACACAGTACCGCGGGCAATAAAATAGCACGTATTTAATTTTATATATATATATATATATTATGTGTGTGTGTGTATAACTTAACATTTAAATGCACGCCTTCAAAGTTACCGTAATGGTTTCTTTAAGCAAGTGCAGCATTTTCAAACCATTGACTTGCAAATGGGATAGTCATTCCCTTTATTATTTATTTTACATTGGTATGAATTCAAATGCATGTTTTAAATTCTTTAAGTGCATTATCAAATAAATGATGTTTAGAAACTGAAATTTATTCTTTTTTTGTTAGCTTATAATACATATGTAATTTCAATTACTTTTAGAAAACTGATATAACTCATACTAATGAAATTTGTATTATGAGCTTATTATATATTCTCGAACCTATCTGAGTATTTGAAATATAATACCAAGCAGTTTGAAATAAAATACTGTATCTCCTGAGGCACTGCATTTCGAGACTGACCTTTTGTTGAGCGATGGATACTTCCAGCTGAGGAATAAATATGCCATAAATATTAGAATCTATAATTAGGTGTATCAATTCAGCATTAAAAAAGTTCTTTAATGCAATTTAAGGAGCATTTTCAATTCTTAGTTTCGTCAGTTAATAAGGAATCATCTTTGGTCATTATAAATTCTTTTGATCTGAAAGGCATGACATGTTTCTTAAGGCTTTAGTATTTTCCTTTAAAAATGTCTTTCAAGTTTCGATCAATGCAAAAATGAGAGATGGGAGTTTCTTAATTTCTTAAATTAAATTACGTTCATGGTCATTTTGTAGCTGATTAGACATTGCAAATCAGTGTATTAGTTTTTTTAACCATTATTTTTAAATGTGTCTTACTTTAGCTCGCATTTTAGAATCATTACTAGTTATTATTCGATATATATCATTTATAATTAATTGAACGTTTGATTGTTTGATATTTGATGTATGATGGAAAACTATTGACAGGAGTTGTTGATTTAAATAAAAATAATCACTATCATGGATATATAAATAATAATTGAGCCATTTTGTACTTTACTACCAACTTTACTACATCCAAAGTATGTGAAAATGGAATGTACTGTGTGTGTGTAGTAATCATGCTCCTTGTTCTGTATTAGTTATCCATAGGCAGATTTAGCTTCCTTTAGCTTCCTTTAGTTTGAAATTTCTCATAACTCATTGTCAACAAGAGAACATGCTGTTTGCAGTATTTTTTTTACTGCCACAATAATTATTGGCTTTTTCGAGAAAAATACTGAAAAATTCATAGGCAGATGTAGCTTCTTTTAGCATGAAATTTCTCATAACTCATTATCTGCAAGAGAACATGCTGTTTGCAGTGTTTTTTTACTGCCACAATAATTATTTGCTTTTTCGGGAAAGATGCTGAAAAGTCCAAAGCTTGTCCAGGAATGTTATTCGTTGGGAACATGATTTCAAATTTTGTTAATGACCCCGATTTGAGACTTTTGGATTATTTTCAGGAGATTGAAAGTTCTTTGTATTCGCATTATAGTGGATTTATAAAATTTGTACTTTTTTGACCACAAACCAATTATCTTTTACGATAATTGGTGTATGCTCTTCTTTGAACATTTTTGTTCTCTATAACTCACTACATTAAAGAAAAACTAACTACAGCCACCACCTCCGCTGTTAAAAGCCTTTTAACATTTTCGTCAAAGCTAGCGCAGGGCTATGGCAATAAGCAACTTACTATTTAGCAAAATTGTTTAGAATACTATGTCATGTGTCGTCTTCTGTATTGGTTACAATCGAATTAAAATGTATAGTTTTTATGCAATGTAAAAATCTCATTTTTAACACTTTACAACATAGTTGAAAAGTGTTTATAACTTTGTACATTTGTGTCTGTCTGTCCCTTCACACGATAACTGCCTTAAAAATAGTTTTATCAAAATAACATTTTAGAATGTTGTTGAGACGGTCTATGTGACATATGGGTATGGAAATGAATAATATCACCCATTTAGTTTCGGATTGAACATTGGTTGAAAAAATGAAATACATTGAACCCTATGGGAACTAATTTTTCAAATATTTTTAAGCTAAGTTAAAATTCACAAATTGCTTCGAAAATATTCGGAAATATTCAAATTATTCCATAAAAAATATATATTTCAGCAAAATATGTTCAGTAGTTTTTTTAACTAAAAATTAAAATAATAATTACACCCATATTATATGAAGAAATCACGTAACCCACTTCAAAATAAAATATGGCATCCATTTTTTCCAGATTAATAATCGTGATTTTTAAAGTTCTTTTACATTTATATTTATTGTTGCATCCGGACTAAACCCGCCTTATTTTTGCTTATTATTGCTAAATTTATTTCACGTAAAATGATTTAATTCTGGAGTCTGGAAAAAAGTGTACGAATGAAATATTCACTGCTTTTACATAAAATAAATTTTTCAAGTAAAATAAAATATTGTAGTTCTGTGATAATTAAAAAAATATCCCCGCTGAATGTATCGCTTTTTATATGTTTAAATAAAATTGCATTTTAGTTGGAAAGTGTTTTATAATCAATTCTTTATGCATGATTGATCTTTATTGTTCTTTTCGTTATAGCGAATCATTTATTTATCGTCAATTTTCAGTCTTTACATCATCAGAAACGGAATCTCACTGAATTCTCTCTCTAATACAGATAGTTTGGTATCTGTAAATTGGTGATTATGTGTCCTTTAAATTAATTTTAAATGAACACGTGATCCATATCAGAGATGAAATGAGGAGTTCTATATTAAACGATTAATTCTCTAAATAATCTAATATTTGTAAATTCTAATAAACTTTATTTATGTTTAATATGGTTTTGAAATTAAGTATTCTTCTTTTTCGACCCAGACCGTCCGACCTAACCGAAGGTATAAGGTATCTGTTTGGTCTGCCGGGATGTGCCCCACAATTTACACCGGAACCCAGTGAGGGGTATATACAGGGACCGTACCCTCCTTCCTCTACCACCAACCTTTGGGAAGGACTTACGGACTCACATATTTAAAGTTTTCCTTACTCCGCATGAACACGGCGACAGTTTGGGCAGAAGCGAGAATCGAACTCGGGTCATTCTAGGTGCAATCTCCGCGCGCTAATCACTGAGCTATGGCATACCAAAAAAGCATTGACGTTCGATCCATATTTTCTTTTCCATAATTTTAACATTGAAAAACCTAGTTAAAAGTTACTGTTTGGCCTATCGCGTGATGGGGCGATATCGAAGTTCTAAAGCTGATCAGTTTACTAATCGACAGATTTATTTAAGGCTATATAAAATTACAGGCTGACGCAACTGCCATTTTTACTCCACCTGCTCTAATCAGCTATTGTCCTCTGTGCTATTTCAAAGGCGCGCACATGTTGCCTGGCTAATATTTGATACGCAATTTGGTTACGAAATATGAGCCTCTACTGCCAAAATATTGTACCAATTATTCAATACAGAATAAAATGTTTAAATTTCCTTGAGAACCAAAGAAAAGGACGAGGAAGTAGCCCCCTATTCAACACTTATATCCATCGCTTCCACTCTGAGTAAAGATGGCAGCGTCAGCCTGTAAACTTCATGTAGTCAACTCAAATCATAATTTAAAACTAAAACTGAATGAAATCATAACCAAAGGTTATACAGGTCTCACAGTTGAGCATAGTATTATTAACTATACATCCTTACTAAATAACTTTATATAGTGCATCAGATTCAATCTTGGCTATAACGACAGTTTTTTGCGGTCCCTAGAATATAGTTTTAAGCAGGTTTCACTATATTTAATAACCATAATTAGTAAAGTAAAAACTGACATTTTCGGAGTCTTTGAAAATTTTATTAACAGCTGAATAAACAAGGCTTTGTGTAAAATATCAAACACACATTCGAACCTTTAATTAAGCACATGCATATAATGACGATAATGGATGTTGTTGAATATTTTCAAGTCTTACTTTATATATTCTATAATGAATTTTCATTTTATATCGTTTGAAATCCTTTTGATCATAAAGAAACAACATGTTTCAGAAACAACAGTGGTTGCATTCGAAAACGTGTTTTGAGAAAGAATCAATACAGATAAGATGTAATAGAGTTTCGAATTCGATGAAATCAAATTTACTTTCAAGTAACTTTAAAACCACAAAACTTTGTACATTTTGCTTAAGGTGATCATTCCTTTGAACTCTAGCATCAAATGTAATTACATGGGCTTTCTTGAAAATTCATTTGCGCTTCTTAATAAACCAAATGTTAAATTATTTAAATTTTATTATTGAGCAGAAACTTTTTTGTCGGCTTCAAAATCAAATATTATGCATACATCTATATATATAGAATACATATGGAGGAATATTGTTTCACTTTCGTATTGTTTGTTATTATAGTAGTTTAACCTTTTGCTTACAGGTGGCACAGCGTCCATCCCAAACGAAGCACCTCTCAAAAAGACAGGTATTTGACATATCCTATCCTAATCAGTTCGGTCATTCTTTGCAGTCATTGGTGTCCATGAACACCAATATTTGCAAAGGAGGATCGAACTGTTTGGGATAGGGTATGTCAAATACCTGTCTTTTTGAGAGGTTCTTCGTTTGGGATGGACGCTGTCCCACCCGTAAGGAAAAGGTTAAAAAAATTGAAACATAAAATCCATATGTATTTATATGGGTACATATGTATACATATGTATCCATATGGATACAAATGTATACATATGTATACATATGTATCCATATGTATAAATATGGTATGGTCATACATACGTATTCCTCCATATGTATGACCCACCACATGCATGCAACCCGAGGTACGTCTGACGACGAGGTACGTATTTCAGGAATAACTCCAGACTCAAAGTAGCTCGACTCAATTCATCAAAGACCTGCCATATAAATGCACTCGTTATTTGGGAATAGCACGAGAACCGAAGCAACTAGAGAGTCCAAATTTGGTATGTCCTTGTCTTTCATACACTAAAATTCCATATATTTTACAAAATACGTTTTTCATACATTTATGTTATATACAAATAATACAAATACTAAAGTACTTAAAAATCTCCTGTATTTTTTGTTGTACCTGTTCAAAAATATTTCATAAGATACAATTATGATTCCTTTGTTTCTGTCATTCCTATCATTCCATACAAACCGTTTCATATGCAATTATATTTTACGAGTGTAATTTATTTTATGACAATCTTGTTAATTTAAAATATATACGTCAACAAATAGTTTTATAAAAGCATGATATATTTATGCTACACAGACAAGATATTTTAAGTGTAATTAATAAAATCGCGAGACATGATAGTAAAATATATGTGACAATAAACTGTTATTATAAATTGGCCAGAAGGAATAACTTGGGAAACAAAATCTCCTCCAGATTCCATCAAAGATGAATACCTAAATAGAACAACACCTTTACCATTCAATGAGTAAAATACGCTTTGTGCGATGAATAAGATAAGACTACAGCAACATAAATAAGCGCAAATAACACTGAATCCAGCTTTTCCACCAAAGAGTTGTATGCTGCATTATTGTGTTATTTGTGCTGATTTACGTTGGTCTAGTTTTCCTTACATTTATCAGTCATTGAACAAATTAGAATGGAATGATATCTATCACAAGAATGTCCATAAAATCGCGTCTAACAATGCTGTATCTTTAATATACTGTTATATAATTATATTGTTCTCTCGATAATGTGTCCCCCCCCTTGAATGTTTTTATAAATATATATAAAAAAGGCAATGTCTGTGCGTCTGTCTATTTTATACACAATAGGCTCAGGTATTTCTATGGAGAAAAAATAAATAAAACGAAAGTTATAGAAATTGTCACGGTGCATTTATGCATCGGATTAAAAAATTACGTTACATTTTAGATGATGGAATTAAGAGCTTAGCATATGGTTATTATAAAATTTAAATAATTGAATTATGGTGATGTATTGTATACATCGGGTGGTGGTAACAGTATACAGAGTGAAATTATTATATTTATATGAAATTATTATATTTATTATAATTGCAAATGTCATCAGTGATTGCATTTTATACGGTTTTTGGTCTAGGGACAATTAAAAACCGAATAAGTGTTTGCTTTTTATACGGTTTTGGCCTAGGGACAATTAAAAACCGAATAAGTGTTTGCTTTTTATACGGTTTTTGGCCAGGGACAATTAAAAACCGAATTAGTGTTTGCTGGTATATGGCTGAAATATTTGGGCCATGCTTTTGATACCCATGCGAATATCCTGTTGAGGATATTCGCATGGGTATTAAATTATAATTGCAAATGTCATCAGTGATTGCTTTATATACGGTTTTTGGGTTAGGGACAATTAAAAACCGAATAAGTGTATGTTTTTTGTACCGTTTTTGGCCTAGGGACTATTAATAACCGAATTAGTGTTGCTTTTTATAAGGTTTTGGGCTCATTATGCTGGATTGAATTGTGGTGATGTATTGTTTACATCGGATGGTGATTGGGACCACAATGAAAAACTTAAACACTGAATAAATAAAAAGAAAGTTATGGAGATTGTCGCGGTGCATTTATGCATCGGGTGGTGGTGGGAACAATATGTAAGAAGCAACTTTTTTTCGCTGAGCACTTTTTTCGCTGAGCAGCATCGTTATTTCTTAAATATTAAATTCACATTCAACATCATCAGTCTCAAAAATACATTCATATCATTTGCGATGATATGAAAGAATTTTTGTACTAACGTGTAGACAAACTACTAACATGTAGACAAACTACTAACATGTAGACATACGGATGCAATTTTATTTATGTAAAACAAAAAATAGAGGAGCATACCTCTATAAAAAAAAGCATAGGAGCACCTGATAATGGCTATAAGTACACAGCAAAAGGATCTCTTTCCTAGGGTTACAGGTACAGAAATCCTCAGAATCTCACAGTTCACAAACATTAGAATAAATTCACTTTACAAATCAAGTTTTAAGAACCCCCATCCCCCCCTCACACACCTGTAACACTGTTTTTCATCTTAAAATTTCATTATTAGTTTTAGCGTCATTAAACTAAAACAAACTTTGTTAACTCCACGGAGTTATGGCGCCAGTGAGTTTGCCACGGTCAGAATTTTTAAGGGTAGCGAACAGGCTGGTCGCCGAAGACGGCTAGTACAATAAATACTGTACAATAAATACAATAAATACTGGTTCTTTAAATCCACACACTTATTAACTTTACTGATTATTAAAGAGCTGTTCTGTAAGTGTTTTATTCCAATACGTTAATTATTAAACTGTGTGTTTTCATGAATGCTTTAAGTACTATAACATTTTATTGAAATAATTTTTTTGAAAATGAGTTTTATTTATCCATTTTTAACACTTTACAACGAAGTTGAAAAGTGTTTAGGACTTTGCTCATTCTATCTGTCTGTCTGTCTGTCTGTCAGTCTGTCTGTCCGTTAACACGATGATTATCGTAAAAATGACTTAATCAAAATGAAATTTTAGTATGTTGTTCAGACAGTCTGTAGGACCTATGGGAATATAAATGAATAATAACACGCAATTAGTTTTGGACTGAACCCGGGTTGCAAAACTGAAATGCATTGAATCCTATGGGACAATTTTTCAAACATTTTTTAAGCGGATTTAAACTTCACAAATTGCTTCGAAAATTTTAAGTAATATTCAAATTGTTCCATAAAATATATAAAAAAAAATTCAGCGAAATATACTCAGTAGCTTTTTAAATAAATATTAAAATAATAATTACACCTTTTATATGAAGCGATCACGTGACCATGATATGAAAAGATCATGTGACCCACTTCAAAATGATATATGGCATCCATCTTATCTCAAAATCGTGATTTTTAAAGTTCTTTTTAATTCATATTGAGTGTTGTATCCGTCCTAAAACCACTTTATTTTTGCTTAAATTATGTGCATCTACATACTGAAACAACGCAATTACAATATATTTGAGTTTAAATTCTCATCCAAATTTGATTATTTCTACAACGAAGCCTATTTTTCACTTATGTAAAATGTAAACAGCAAAATATGTAGAATGAGTTGTATTTAGAATTGCTGTATTTTTTTTGTACCACAAAATTATTTAGCTCTTGGAGTTTGCATAGCTGATATGAATGAAATATTCATTGATTTTACAAAGAGAAGGAAGATTTTTTTCGATGAAGTTTTAAGCATAGAGTTTAATTACTTGTAGCTCCATGGTCTTAATTTTTAAATAAAATAAATTATTATAGTATTGGGATGAATGAAATGAATGGGAAATTGTTTATGAATGAAATGCTGCTTTTATAGAGAGAGCCAGACGTGTAATTTATCGATGAAGTTTTCAAATATAATAAATTATCGTAGTACTATGATAATTCTAAAATTATTACCGAGGAATGTATCGCATTTTATAGATGTTTAAACCAGGCAATTTATATTTCAATGCCGTCATTTGAATGAAGTTCATTTTTTTCTATGAAGTTTTAAGTTTTCAAATATAATAAATTAATGTAGTATTGTGATACGTTTTAAAATATTACCGAGGAATGTATTGCATTTTAGACATGTGTAAATAAAATTGCATTGAAGTTGGAAAGCGTTTCATAATCAATGCTTTAAGCATGATTGATGTTTCTTGTTATTTCAATACACGTATTTCAAATGTTTATTTGAAAACGGCATATTATCATTAAAAGTTATATTTATTACGTATTATCAAACAAACATTTCTTTTATCTTCCACAAAAATTTTCTTTTAAAATATTATAATAATAAACAATTCAAAAGTGGAAGAATAATTTTCCTGAGGCTTCAAAGCTGCTGAACGTATTGTTCATTACTATATACTTAAAACTGAGGGAAAATATCACACACATTTCCTTAATTGGATTTACTAAGTAAATCCTGAAAGCTTCTCGTGCATGTCAGTAGACATTTTTAACTTTTAGTTTTAATATTCAATTATGAATATTCATTTCATATCATTATAACTCCCTTTGATCCGAGAATATTTTTAATTTATCAGTGGTTTCATTCAAAACTATTTTAATAACAAATAAATACAGATAAAAGGTAAACAATTTCTGAGGTTCATAAATTAAATACACATTTAAATAATGTTAAGACATAAAGGCTGTTTCATGAGAGAATAACGGGAAAGCAGAAAAGCGATAGCGTTATGAAAATTTAAATTTTAAAAAACATTATTTATGAAAATGTTTTTATTTGAGGTATAATTTCTTAAATGCATAATTTTGCATCATAATCAACAATAATTTTGTTTCTGGAAGCAATAGTTGTATTGCAATCATGCGCGCAAGCAATATACTATATCAAAATAAAATTAAAACAAATTAATGAAAATTTGCAAATCTTAAAAATATTATTATCAAATTCATCATATTGAAAAATTTTCCATGTATGATACAAATATTTACTTACTGGCCATTGGCCATATTTTTTCGGTATTATTAATGTATAGGATAAAAGGATATAATAGATTAATGAATATATTGGACAATATGAATTAATGAATATAATGGATAATGTGAATTAATGAATATAAGGATCATATTAATGAATATACGGATAATATGAATATAATGGATTAATGAATATAAGGATAATGTTAATTAAGAATAATATAGCTTAAATATTAAAAGCACCTAATGGTATGTTTTAAAGAATAAAATTCCTTAAAGAATATAAAAATCAAAATTTTCGTTAGTTATAGCGAAAGGCATTTAAATAAAGACATCCATTAAAAACTGATTATATATTTTTATCTAAATATCTATTATGTAACCTCTACCCTCTTCTTTAGTTTTTCTTTAAAACATAGTTCCTGGTTTTATATCATACTTTTATGGTTCTAAATCTATTATCCCATGAAATAAATGTTACATAAATATTCATTTGCTAAATTGTAAATTTATTTTTGTAAAGCTCAGATAAAAAATTTGTGTTTATAAAAATGAAATTAATTGCACAGAAATGTAATTTTTATTGGATTTGAAATAATAAGCTCTAGAAATTTTTTTAGTACTGCAATACATTACATATGACAATAATAAACTAACGACAAAAATTAAAAAAAAATTGCTTGTCAATAGCGGTAAAATGTAACTAAGCATGCACAAATGCGTGAAGTACTTTCTCAGTGTTATTAATTAGATTTAATAATCATTTTTTTTGCAAATATCAGCTATATAATGAAACTAATATGGGGATTTTCTATAATTTACCACAAGAAACAGCAAAATGTTAAAAGAAAAAAAGAACGTTTCAACACATAAAAATTTATAGTTTTTGATGAAAACTGATGTTATGCCCTTTTTTAATGCTTATAAATTCAGAACTAATCATGCATTTATTTATTTCTTAAATGGTTCATTAAATTTGGAAACTAACTTTTGTAAAAAAAAAATGATATTAATAATAGTTTTTTTATCCTTCTCATTGCCTGTTATGTGGAATAGGAAAAGCAACATTTAGAAAATTTATTTCCAAAACAAAGCATCAATTTCTGGTTTAAAATGGGAAGATTTTATCTGTAATATTTTATGCAATATGTTTTGTAAAGTATTGCCAAACTAAAGAGAGAAAAAAGAAGTAAAAATGTAAAAATTTCAGGAGGAAGGAAGAAGAGGTGAACCACAATGAATGAACTGTAAAATACCAAAGAGGAATGTGGACGTCTAATAAAGGATTCAAAGCATGTATTCAGTACATAAAGGTAAGAACATAAATACACTATTTAACTAAAAAATAGCAACTAACTGGTTTCGGAATCTACGTGAATATACAAAATCAGCAGTAAAAATAAAAGAGATTTTGAACAAATACACAAAATAGATAGGGCAGAAAATGATTCTGAAAGCTAAAAGAGCTAACATTGTCAACAAATTCTACGAAAAGAATTTCAGAAAAAATATGAAAATTCCCAAAATAAGTAAAAAGGAAACTGAATCAAAAATCAAGCCAGAGACTTCCAACCAGAAGAAAAAAAACATTTATCGTTAATAAAGGAGTTTGGCCGAGAAGTAATCCAGAAACGTTCAAAAAAGTCCAACTCAAAAATAAAATTAAGGGTAAAAATGATCTTAGCATCCAAAAAATTAAAACCATAATTACAACCACAAGAATGTTCAGCAGTTGCAGACTCAAAAATTTGTTGTTTAGAAACATGGCTCATATGTTTCTCAATTCGAAATTTAAGAGCTCTTTGCGTTTGACCATAACCAAAAAACATTCGTAAGGAATGGTATAAATACCCCAGCGATTCAAGACAAAAATAGGATCTTGAAGAGAAGGAAAATAAATTTTGTTTGGAGTTATAGAGACACACCTAAAATTTAAACACGAGACAGTATTCTCAACCTTATAGCTAATTAATGAATTAAAACGTGTAATGACAGAATCATGAAGATAAACCTCTTGACGTTGAGGGATAGGAAGCAATTTTGGATTTTTGAATTTATGCAATGCCTTAACAATTATAATGGGATTATAGTTTTTGGAAACAGCCAAACATTTCAGATAGTCGACCTGACATTTGAGTGTCTGAGAATCAGAAGGCACGAAAAGACACAGGAAACATAAATGTGAAATGCAAACATTTTTAGTTGGATGTTATGTTTAGAACAAGCATGAGAATGCATGAAAACCAAGCGAGGTTTACGGGAAACAGAAGTTAAAAATATGGAATCTGTTATTGTAACAAGAACATCAAGAACTAATATTTGATTATCAAACTATGCAAATTAGAAATATAAAAACTATTATCTGTCAACACGAAAGTATCATCCATATGAATATCATCCATATAAATAAAATAAATTAGCCTTCGTAACAATTTTCGTTAACAGCAAGTGGAATAAAGTATCTACCGCTTTCAAACGCTGAAATATATTTTACGTCAGGATTAATCAGACAAAGCACCAGTACAAACGAGAGCATAAAAAATAATCTACCTTCGATGATACTGATTATCTGTCTGATTTGTTGGATAAAGTTGTCTATTTTTTCGTTCTAAACCGTTTAGTACGCTATTGAACCCTTATATGGTGTTGTCTAGCAAAGTATATCGGTTGGTTTCGTATTTTGTCTCTCAACATCCAGGTTGAAATAATTCACGGGCTATGATCTTGTCGTCGTGCTTCGAATGAAATTCTAGCCGTATTTTTTTCATATATTTTGTGTTGTGTTTAACGATTACAAAAGAAATTCAAGTCTATAAAACAACTCAAAAACTTATTTGAAATTAAACAAAAATAACGACGAAGTACACCTTCCAGGATCCTCAAGAAAAGCCATGTCCGTACGATGCTTAGATTTATTGCTACAAACTACACACACACACAGGCATCTTCCTTTGTAAAATTGTTGGGTTCTTTCAGATTACAAACATGAAATATCACTATGCAGAAAACTGTTGCTTGTGAGAATAAAACTTTCAATACTTCTTTAAAGAAAGCATGCATATAAAAATTAGGCGACTGCAATTTTTCAATGGCATTTTATAGCCCTCCCGTGGCAGTTCCGCCTTAGAGATTGCTAAGAGAAGACATTGTGTTTTGGCCTATATAAAACGCCCTCGAAACAATTGTACTCGCCAAATTTTTACATGCCTGCTTTCTTTATGGAAGTATTGTAAATGTTATTTAACATAAAATATAATTTTGTTCAAATGATTTGACAGATTTTTTATATTACAAAAGTTTCCTAACACGTTTTAAGAAAGGGAGTATACAAATGTTAATCTGAATAAGAACTGCATTATTTTCTTACATAATTTGTTTATATATTTTGTAAAACCTATTCTAGAAATACACTGTTTGTAGTAAATTTATAGCACTTAAAACTATGCCTATGCATTTAAAAAAAATTTAGAAGCTAAGGAGACTGGTCAGTAAGGATGATTGATGATATTTAGAATAACAATTCTAAGCGCTCTTTCTTCATTACTTAATTATTATTTTTATTTATTTATTTATTTATTTTGCTTTTTATCTTCCATAATATCAGTGAGATATAAATTTTGTAAAAAACATATCCATTAATAATATTTGACTCATTAATAATACTCCTTTAATTAAAATATTTAGAATTTAAATAAATATTTAAGAAATATATTAGTGGATAATATATAACAAATATTTCATTCATTTAAACCAATAAAAATGAAGACTTTTAGCACAAGTTGAATCAATTTCATTTTAAAAAAAACAAAAAAATTTTCAAAAATTGAATATTCAAAAATTAAATATTCAAGAAAAGTACAATAAAAGAGTACTGTGTCCAGTTCTGCACTAAGTATGATGTGATTTTTTCTTTTCAAAAATGAAAAAATATCTTAATTTCTCGCAGGAAAATTAAATTCTGGGACATAACTAATTATGAATGAAAAATTGAGACAAATTAATATAAAAATTAAATATGTCACTCAAACAGTTGTAAAGCAGTTTTAATGCAAAAGCTTAGTTAATAACGCATTATATAAAAAAGAAATAACATCACTAACTGTGTTAGCATTCAAAAAGAACTTCCTCCGAAGAATAAACACGGAGTAACCACACAACAAAAGCAACATGGTGTCTGTCAATTGCACCAACGTGATTCGTGTAGAACGTATGTAAGGTCACATTAATATATTTGTTATTATTTCACTCAAACTAATAATATGCGATCTGCAGTCAAGTTACCAATCGCAGCACTGGCTTAACAAGCGTGCGGATATTATTTTTGAGTGGAATATATGTTTTCCTAGCAACACTTTCTTGAAGTAAGTCCCAGCAGTATGATTATACTGTGGAAATTTCGACGATTTCTTAGATTGTTCTCTTGAGTGCCGGTTTAATAAAGCGCGATTCGTGTACGTCTTAGGCAATTGTCCTGGAAGTAATCGTGTTTTATATTGGATTTCACTTGTGTTGATTGAATATAAAAGGTTACCAGTAGTGTTATCACTGGCATGTGACTGTATATCTGTGTAACTTCAATATTGTTCTATGTACAAATCGTGTGCTTTAAGATTCTATTCAGGCAAGAAGCCGTGTATTTTAGTAATAATAAATATTGTTATCTTTATCTTTTACCACTGTGTGTATATACAAATTCCTGAACATCAAGAGTGTTGATTACTTACGCTTCAGCAGGACCTTAAGTTTAGAGAAAGTCCCCTTTAGTTGGGATTTCACATGCGTTACCGAATGAAGCTAGAAAAAAATACCAGAAATAAAAACGAGCAGCAGAAGAATTCAAAGCACTTTCTCAATAAATCAGATTACAAACTAAAGTATAGCAAAAAATAAATAGGATATCAACCGCTCTCAGTAGTTATATAAAAATAATCTTCAACGAACTTGAAGTAATCAAAATATGCACAAAACCTGCTGTTGAAAAGACTAAATGTATATAAAACATTTATATAACTACAACATACAATGAAATTTAAGGATGTATCGGTTTTGAAGCAAAAAAAACAGCCTTCTTCAGAGCAAGCAAAAAGTTCATCTCAGTTATTCAATCAAGTTCTGCATCAAACAAACAAAGCAGAAAGCGTAATCTCACATATTCAAGCAAGTAAGGCATCAAACAAACTTCAAGCAAGTGATGCCAAACTTGCTTGAATAAATGAGATGCGCTTTTTACTTATCCTAAAGAAGGCTGTTTTCTTCCTTTAAAACTTATTAGCGTCCTAAATATTATTGCATGAAATATTTATACGAAGAGTTTATATTAATTCAGAAGCTAATATACAAATTGTAATCATATCATAAAATACCTTAAAATATGAGACTGTAATGTCGAGATTCGACCTCGCATTACTTTTGTGTAAAATGTAAATATTTATATAATGTATTTCTGATCATCCAATTTTATATACAGCTCTTTAACTATTTTAATTCTGCTCTGAACCCACCCCCTCTTGTCAATTTTATGTAATTGATATTTTAGAACATTTATAATTCTTAAATCGCAATCTGAATCCTTTTAAAAGTGTTATATAAAACGTGCGAGCATCGGAGAGTTATTTCCTTCGTTGAGTTCGAGGTCACCATTTTGGCTGATGTAATAGGAAACTAAAGTTCATTTCATATACAATATATTCGCTTCTGCTGTGAGGATTAGGTAGAGGTTGCTTTGTCGAGACGGCTGGGGCGACTGAAAGGCAACTGGCATTGATGGTGTTTTGATGGCGTGGGAAGAATTTTAGCGGTTGGATTTGAAAAGGCTAGCTCTCTTTGCGTCCGGGTGGTGTGCATATAAGCTTTGCACACGGTTTTTCCTTGCACATTTTACCCTTTTGACTGAGAGATCACCCTTCGGCAGTTCGGGCTTCGGCCCAAAATAATTTCGACGCTCACAACGGGCCACGGGAGCTTGGCCACCAGGTTGGTTCCTTGCTATCCCTGAGCTTGGGGAAATGTGGCCCTCCTGACGACGGATGATCTGAGGCCCTTCGAATCGAAGAGTGATGAAGGCGCTTCCTGTGGGATTGACACGAGGCCCATGCCAGGTCTGATTCCGTGCTGGTCAGAGAGGCCGGGCCACGTCTGGCGCAGTCCAGAAATGTGTGTGCCAACCTTTCTTCACTGAAAACGAAAAAATGGCCCCTTTCGGGTACTCTTCCGGACTCGCATGATTTTTCACCTTCGTGATGCGTCGTGGCTTGAAGTAAGCTCTTACCGTTACTGTTTCGGAACCACGTGGTTCCCCGGCGTCTTAAATTTAATAGCTGTTCAATGACTCAAGAACTGTGATCTCTAATATCATAACAAAAATTGATATTTCGCCAATTTAATTATTTAATCACTTTTAATTTGATTTCATTAATTATTTAAAGAACAAATTGATTATCTAAAAAGTTTTATAACCAAATCAGATATTCTATTTTAATGCTCTCCGAGTGCTCGCTCCAGTTTGTTTGACCAAACCATATATTTGTATATTTATTATTCAACGTTTTGCTACTTTTTATTACATTTTTATTATTGCGGCTCTGAAGCCTGTGACATTTTGAATAAAGTCTTTGCACCTGAGTCCAGTGTCGTGACCGATAAGGATTCAGCTGCTGCGTTTTAATACTCCTTGAAATTTAGCGTATTTAATAAATGATATTATTTTAACTTCTAAATTCTGTTTGTTTATTGTGTATTTTATTTTATTTCGTTTGATTTGATATTTTTGGCTGAAGAAGTTCCTTAAAGGTAAGGGTTTTGATTTTAAATATTTGATTTAATATTTTTGTTCTGTTGTATTTTCGTGTAGGTCATCTTGGAGATTTACTTCTCCGGACCGGAGGGTGAACCTGATGATTATTATTTGCGGCCTTTTCAATCACGGGTTTGTAAGTGGTGGTGGTGCTTGTGTGTCTTTTAAATTCTAAATTTAGGAGGTCATAAGACTCCGAAATTATGTAGTATGAAAGAAAAATAAAGAAAACAAGCTGTTTTGGAAATTCAAGAGCCACTTGATTTAAAAACATTCGTTGGAATTACTGAAAAAATATATCAGCGAAAGAAAGGCCATGAAAATTTAAAAAATAACTATAAAAAAAAAGAAAAACATCAGTTTCGAAACGTAGCATCCGCCTACTTCATTAACTAATTTAGAAATATATTTTATCAATTTAGTTTAAAATATACCTCTATCTGAATGACTGTGTGATGAAGATGAACATAACACAAATGAATGAAATATTTGGTTTCGGAAGCTAGGTGAGTTAACGTCAGTAACAAAATATATAAAACACTAAAACCACTGTAAAAGTTTCTCGGGAATAATATACTGCCAATGTAAGAGGAATACAACGGCATATGAAGCAAATAACTAGTTTCGGAAGCTAAATTATTTAACTTCATGAACTGTCTTAAAAACATTTATTGAAAACCAGAGTAATATTTACTGGTTAGTAACACTTCGCAAATATGCAGTGTATATTGTTTGGCACTATAACTTATTTCTTATATACTGGTGTTATTAAAAATATTTTTATTCTAGAAATGCAATCATATTTAGTACGATCTTAACAGTTATGTGAAGTAAGATAATACGAAAAATGTATGGCAAATGTGTAAGTAAAACAAAACTTTGAGAACATTTCTAGTAATTTTAGTATTAATTTTACTTCTTAGAAATTCAGAACATTCAATCACTTTTCCGAATTTCATTTTCCACCATATATTTATAGAATTCCGACAAATGCAGAATGAGTCTGGATAACTTTAATGAAATGAAGTTGCATTTCAAACTCAGAATTTTTTTTCTGGCCTTGGGAATATGTTCGTACACTCTAAAATTAAATCCATTCCAAGAAGACAGACTATAAATAATTGTCTACAGAATATATGTTTACTGGAAATCTCTTAACCTAGTATAAAATATAGCAGAAATAGAGATAACTAGGTATTCAAATAAAAAACAAATAAGATTTATAAAAATAAAAAACAAATTTTAACGACAGAAAAAAAGTAAATAAGAGTGTGTATAGAAAATAATATTTGAAATCAAAAATCAAATCTAATATTTTGAAACGAATTTTCAGCAAATTGTAGGCCTGGACAGAATCAAATAGACTCTGTGGTTTAATCAAGAATTAAATTCTATTATTTAGTCTCATTCGCTTAATATGTCCAGTTAACGATTTCAAACCTTTGGACTTTTATTTCCTAGAGTGCCCCACAGTAAATTTGATTATATGAACATATAGTAAAAGAGACGAATGTCAGCCTGGATCGTCTATGCAAATTTATAATATGCTTTTATGTCCTAAAATAGCAGATTGCATATTTCGCCTTAGAGAATATCATGGATAATTATAAGTTAAGAAATATACATTTCAAATTCTGCAAGTAAAACTATGTTATTCTCTTTATTTTCTCATTAAAACGAATGGCAGTTATTACAGACATTTAAATTCCAAAATTTAATATTTAAGCATTTTGACTTTATGGAAATTTTTAAAATATTTCCGTTGAAGTACACTCACTTTTCAAGAGTAGGTAATCCATTTGTAAAATTAAATATGATCTTTAAAAGAAATACTTTCACTAGTTTTCAAGACATCATATTCTTTTTTACCTCTATTACATATTTTATATAAAGAAACCATGTTTACATTCAAATTTAATTAAATCCAAATTATTAAAATTCAGTCTTTCGAAGTTGCCGTAATAATTTCTTTTGCAATCATAACATTTCAAGTCACTGACTTAGCTAATATGATTGCAATTCTGCTGTTTACTATTTATTTGAAAGTGGATTTGGATTCAAATATGTGGTCTTAAATTAAAAATGGCTAAAAATTGGTTTACTAATGTACTAAAGTATATTAGTAAACTAGCAGCATACACGTTCTTCATACTCAATATATACAATATAAAGAAACTTAAAATCCACATAGTACGAGTATTATTCATAGTCAATTCCTATATTATTCAAATTATTCTAAATGACACTGTTATACAAAACATTATTATATAACATATTGCTATTAAAATATTTAAGTTATGCTTCTACAAGAATCTCTATTCTTGCTATGCAAAATTTATTTTCACAAGAAGATCTGATGAATAATATATCCTGATTCCGGTTCTAAACAAATTTACAGAAAATATGCCAAAATAAAAGTGCTAAAATTCTATTAGAATATATACCTGTACTACTTATATTTTCGTAAATTAGAAGTTCATATCCATGTATTAGAAGATATACCTGTATTACTTATATTTTTGTAAATTAGATTATATCCGTGTATTAGAAGATATACTCGTATTACAATATATGGATTTGAAAAATCTTTCACTAAAATAAAACAGATGATGTAAAGACTTTTAAAATATCTTTAATCCTCGGAATCTTTAAAATGAAGGGCCATAAGTAATGAATATAATCCAATCAAAAATGCAATTCTAATCAAATTTATTTATATTCAGTCAGTTATATACAGTATTTAAAACAAAAAAGATTTACTGCTGTATAACTCATTTGGTTTAGCCCCGTTGCTGAGCAACATGATTGTTTTTCGAATATAAACTCATTGGGTTTAAGACGGTTGCTGTGAGTAACATGACATCATTTTTTTTTTAGAAAACTTTGCGTAACAAATATCGTCTGCATAATTCTATCTCAATGGAAGGTTTAATAGTGCGTTTTTTATTAATATCTTGATAACCCCTGGTTCTAGAAACTCGAAAAATGCTTTAAATTTTTAGAGTGGCTATTTCAAGTTTACCCTGAAAATGTTATCAAATTCGGTGAGCCTTTCTCCTGTGATGAGGAGGCAAACACTTACACACACACACACACACACACACACACACACACGCACACACACACACACACACACACGCATACACACACAAAAAAACACAAACACACACACACACACACATAGACGCAAATAAGCAGACATATCTTCAATTTTAGTTATATAGACTAGCAGCATACCCGTTTTTCGCACGGAGTATATGATAAAAAGAAACTTAAAATTCACAATCATGTGCAAATTTCTATAGTATAATAAATTACATTTTTAATCAAAATATTCTGTTAAAATATTTATATCCAAATATTATATCCAAAATAAAAGCGTTAAAATTGTATGGAACCTGCGCTACTTATATACGCGAATATTAGAAGATATAACCTGTATTAGTAGATTACATGTATAAATTGAAAATATCAATAAATACGCAATCTTTAAACCAGAAGGCATTAATTGACTTCAATATGTGCCAAAATGAAAGTGCTAAAATTATATGTGACCTGTACTACTTATAATGTCGTAGATTTGAAGATATGTCTTACTGTTAGTAAAAGATTACCCTATTACAATATGAGTCTCAAAAATACTTGCCAAAATAAAACAGATGACGTAATAAATTGAAAATATTAATAATACCCGTAATCTTCATACCAGAAGGCCGTACTTGATTCCAATATGCGCCAATATATGTCAAAATATATGCCAATATACCTGTACTATTTATATTCTCGTAGATTAGAAGATATACCCGTGCATTTGTAGAAGATTGCTCGTACAACGTACAATATATGAGTTTCAACAATTTTTGCCGCAATTAAACAATGGCATAAAAAATTGAAAATATCAATAATCTATGAACCAATAATCCCCAAAAATATCAAGAATAATAGTGTTTAAACCTGACGACCGTAATTGATATTATCCAGTCAAAATTGCTATGGCAATGGAATTTATTTTATATACATATCTACATTATTCAAATCGAAAAAGATTTAATAAAAATCTTCTGTCTCATAAACATATTGGATTTAAATCCATTGCTAAACGACATGATATGATTAGCTTCAAATAAATTGGTGGACAAAATATCGTCTGAATCATGCTATCACTATGGAAACTTTGACAGCATTTTAAAAAAATCGCCAAATTTATCGCCAAGTGGGACTGTAGAACTGATAGTCTCACTTGAAGATAAATTGACGAATCATCGTCAAAATACTATCCCCTAAAAAAGCACAATTAATTTCATTTATTTAGCGCAATTTTATCAATTTCAAGATATTTTTATGGATTTACAAATATTTTTATCAATTTGGTGACATTTTAAAAATTCGCTAAATGTGTTACTAAGTAGGACGGTTAGACTGACAGACAATTGCTAACGAAACATCATTTCTGTACTTTCTTCTAACAAAATAAAATAATTTTTATTGATTTACGTCGTTATTAGCAATATGGGGATATTTCAGTCAATTTGGCAACGTTTAAGAAATTTGCCAAGTTAGCGATATCCAGCCAAATTTGTAGCTCTAAATTGGCAGGTTGGAATAAAATATCGTGATCTTGTTTGTATATAATAAATGAAAACACTAAAATTGTATTAGAAGACAAACCCGTTCTACTCTTTTTCTGTTTCAACAATCGGATAAATGAATTTATTGGATAAGCACAATATATGAGTTTATTACCTAAACACAATATATAAGCTGAAAACTCTTTGCCAAAATAAATGAAACTGATGCACGCAATTCGCAGATAATATAATTAAAAGAAAAATCAAACCGTTCATTTGTAAAATATATTTTATATTCATATATGTTTTATTCAAATCGAAAAAATAATAATAAATATTAATAAACACATATTATTTAATTACGTTGTCGAGCAACATGATATAAGATAGAATCATACTCATATAATTCTAATAATTAAATAATCATTTAGATTTCTTAATAATTTTTATTGTTGATTAAAAGTTTGTGAAATATGAACCATAGAAATAGATTTTCCATTTAAATTCATGTTTCGAACATGTTTTCAGATAGGAACTAATTAGCGCAAAAACCTTCCACAAGAAACGATTTTTAACCTTTCCGTTTGGATAAACCACGGAGTTAGAGATTAGAACTCCTAGGAAAAAGTTTCGTTTTTTATTTATATCTCGACTACCCCTAGCCTTAGAAACCCGAAACTTGGACTAAATATATGGGTCTATTTCAAGGCTATCCACGAAGTTCAGCCGTTCTCCCGTGATGAGACAAACGAAAGTTTCATTTTTTACTAATATTTCGAAAACCACTGATAGTAGAAATTGAAAACATGGACTAAATTTTAAGTAGGGCTATTTCCAGGCTACACACAAAATTTCATCAAATTCGGTTCAGCCGTTCTCCCGTGATGATGGGACAAACAGACAGACAGAGAGACAGACATATTTTCAATTTTATTTATATAAATAAAGAAATATTGAGTTTAGAAACTGAGATTGAGTTTTTACTACTAATTTGTAATTCATATGCATTACAAAATACATATGAATTACCTTTACTTATAATTAAACTCAGTTACCTTTAGGAAACTAATTATTATAGTAAACTGATAGTATAGTATAACTGTTTATTATTACACGTACTAATGAAATATGAATTATGATCTAACTTTTATCGTAAGCTATTTAAATCTTTGAAATATCATAATTACCGGTTTTAAATAAAATACTACATGTCCTGAGGCTTCATGATTGACCTTTTGTTGAGCACTAGGAATATTGCTGGCAGAAGAGTAAATTTCACATAAATAATAGAATTTATAATTAGGGTATAAATGTAGCGAGGAAATGCTCATTAATGCAGTTTGAGAAATGTTTTCATTTCTTAGTTTCATTATTTAGTAAGGAATAATCATTATTGGTTATTATAAATCCTTTTGATCTGAAAGACATAGCATGTTTCTAAAAGCTTTGGTGGTTTCTTTCAAAAATGTTATTCAAGATTGGATTAATATAGAGATGAAATATTTATTTTAATTAAATTACATTCCACGTTTATTTAAGATTCGCTATCCTATAGCAGAGTACTGAAAATTTTTACCCTATTCCTTAAATATGTCTTAATTTTATATGAAGTTCAAAATTCAGATTTGGTTATTTTTTGTTATTATTCTCCTAATTAATTTCTGACATATTCGGCGCCACTGAAACCGAATTAATAATTGTTGAATGATGTTTCTGTGTGGTTTTCTCTTTAAATATTGGTGTTCAATGTATCTCTTAAACAAAAACAAACTAATAACGGTTTAAACCAAATATAATCATTGCTAACAAAAAGCGTAATGGGCTTAATTATTTTCTATGATATTGATTTAAGGAAAGATACATCAGGGGAGTTTCATTTACCTCCCAGATACATTTTAATACCTGAGAGTTCTCAAAAACGTAAATCAATTTAAAATTGTCACGCACATGCCTCGTTTATTATTCTAGTTGGTAAATTACAAAAAATTGAACTAAATGTAATAAATTACCTTTTAATAAAATATTATTTGAACTTCTTAGAGAACGTAATTTATAAAATCATATTCCTAAACCCATCCTTATAATTTTTATTGAAAAAGTAAAATGGCTGTTATTTTGCAATAAATAAGGCAATGTTCAAAACACAATGTGATACTACTAAAATTGAATACATAGTTATAGTTTAAAATACTGTAATTGATATATAGTAGATGCATACTTCTAAGAATATCACACAAATATAAAAGTGCTGCGTGTAAGAATATAAAGCGTTAAGTAAATACACTGTTCGGACCAGATGAAGAGGTATCAGAGATCCAATTGTTGTCACCTAATTCGCATTAGCACCTAATCGCTTTATAGCGCATTTATATTGTTTTATTTTACATTAATAGCTTCTTCTTCATTAACCAATTTCTGCCTGTCGCCATCTGAAAAGTAATATGGAATAAAAGGTTTTGTGAAAATGCAGGACATCAAGTGGTTAAAGTTTGTAGTTTTATTTCCTTGAATATATGGGCCGATACAATACCATACTCTAAAAACTGATCTGAAATATATCACTCGAACTACTGCAAAAGTCATTAAATAGTACGATTTTCGTTAAAAATAAACTAGAAAGTAAATTAGTAATGGTATCAACCTGTTTCGGAGGCAAGAAATATCCTCCTTCTGCAGGGATATACACACCACTAAACACACCAATACTAAACACACCAATACTAAACATACCATGCGACTAAACACACCAATAGCAGTGTCTGAAACAGGTTTATAATCGAATGATACCGTTACTTAGTTTTGTTTAATTTATTTTCCTAATTACATTAAATAAATAAGTAACGAATAAGTTTTTTACAAATAAGTTTTTACAAATGAGTTTTTTACGAATACTATTTCATTAAGAATATATTTCATACAGATATATTTCATATTTCAGTAAGTGAGGTAAAACTGATGTTTATCCTCAAGTTCTACCATACCAGTGACGTAACATCCTGCCCAGCAGATCCTACCCCCTTCACCTGCTTACGCTTATGTATTAACAAAACATAAAACTATGGATTACAAGAATGATTCACAAGAGAAAAATAATGAACTTTACAGTAAGCAAACTTATATGGGCATATTTCACGTATTTTCATATTGTACAACATGTGATTCTACATCAGACATCCCATATTTTTCTCTGTTTAGGACTTCAGACACCTAGTTTCTGAAAACGGAAATTCTTCCTTAAAATCCCTCTACTGATTTATATACATTATTCAAATACTCTTTGCTTTATTAAAATTCAGTAATTTTAATAACTTATTTAGTACTATTTAAAAATAGAAAATATATTTACAACAAAAAGATTTTCCATCACCCCTTTTCTCTTCACTTTATCAAGCATATTTTCATCCGATAGTAAATGGCATTATTGAAAAATATAGCAAATTCAAGTCTGTCAGTTGTGAAATAATAAATTAAATATTACGTAAAACGCCCAGGTTTAGAAAATACGTTGCAATTGCAATTATTAACACTTCACTACTAGTATGTTTATAATGATCCCTAGAAAACTGTACTATGCCAATAAAAATGAAACATGTTAGCCAACGATTTTTCATATTTATTATAGTTTTAAAATACCTATATAGCTTTAAAATACTCACTAATACGCATTTATAAAGTAGAAACTGAAATATCTAGAAGCTTCGAAGTTAATCATTTGAATGAATTTTATTTAATTATGAATAACCAAAAGACTGCGGGTAAAATATCAAACAAATAATAGAACCCATAATTAGGTATATCAATATAATGATCAAATTTTTATAAAGAGAGACATTTTAAAGCCTCACTTTATTAATTCGATAATGAATATTCATTTCATATCGTTTTAAATCTCTTTTATCCTGAAAAAATAACAGGTTTAGAAAGCATTAGTGATTGCATTCGAAAATGTGTTTTGAAGAAGAATCAATACAGATAAATGGTAATATATTTTCGAAATTTATGAAATTAAATTTGCTGTCAAACCACTTTAAAGCTACCTAATTTATCTTCATCGCAAAAGTGAAAGTTTTGTACATTTTACTTAAGATCTGTTTTCTTTGAACTCTAATATCAAATTTGTAATTTGGACTTTCTTGAAGATAATTTTCAATTCCGAATAATATACATATATGATTCACTTTTAATTATTCAGCGAACATTTTTTTGAAGTATATGCCGTCTTTAAAATCAATTATTTATGATCACAGACTTATGTTAAATATTGTTATTTCTTATAAATGACCAGAAACTTGAATATAAATAAATATAAATAATAATATAATAATATAAATTCCATCATTCCACTATACTCAGCCAGGATCGTGAAATATTTAGCCATCACATGACATTTCCTCGGTGTACCATTGGGACGGAACCCGACAAACAAACTGCGCCCGACAACACAGCTTCCATGCCCGCAGGTGGGAACCAAATCCGCAGCCCTGCAGCCGAGCGAGCACATGGAAACGCTTGCCTTGACGGCTCAGCATGTTAAATATTGTAAAGTAAGCTTGTTTAAACAAATTTTGTAATCCTTAATTCCTCAAAACTGCTATGGCTGAATGATTGTACCCAGAGAAAATTTAGAAGATTGTTTTACTTTTAGTTAAAATAGAAATAAATGGGACCTCAATTTGTATATTAGATATCCATTTTTAGGCATCCGAAACTAAAAAAAAAACACAGAAATAAAACAAAAATTTCAAGTTTTAAAACCATATAAAGTAGTATATTTAAATAAATAATAACTTTATTTTCTGAAAACATCTATCTTAAAATCATAAAGCAACAGGTGCTGAAAAAGTAAAGACAATTGTATATCATAAGATCAAAAACAAGTTGCCAGTCTTGGTGTCGCCAAAAATAGACAACCTTAATATGTCTGTCATCAGCGTAGGTTCATACAATAATGAAATCAGGGCAATTAGTCTGGAGATGAGGTAAAATCTGGTCACAAGATACACCAATTGCAAGATTGTAATACGAACAGCTCACAGTGAACTACGCCAATGAGAGATAGAGGACGACATGAAGTACAGATTCAGCTGCAGGATATGGGTGGATCCAACTAACCCTTTACAAACTGATGAAGTACAGTTTTAGAGGAGATAGAACAGGTGGAATAACGCTTGAACTTAAAAATACGCTAATCGAATGAGTACTTCATGGCAGCATCGTAAAGTTCAGAAGACGGTGACCCAAGATATATTTGTCAGGAAGAGGATAACTTAAAACCTCAATATCAAAGACACGCATCTAATAGTGTAAAAAACTTTTGACGTTTTTTCAGGTATCATGAAAAGAATGTGTCAACATATATGTTACATAATTATGCGCTATTGTTCTATAACATGCAATTCATTGAAACTTTTCTACAAGTAATAATAAAAGCGTCTCCTTAAAAAGGTGCATTCATTCACTTTGCTGCTTATTCTGGAATTCTTCGGTATTTCCGGTATTCCAATGTGGTAAACATTAAGCCTTGTGTCTTATTAAAAACTTCAAGCACATTAGCATTTAATGGAAATAATGTTTTTAAAAGTAAATTTCGATTTTCACTATTTGATTTCAATGCCCGTACTTCTAATTATCTTTGAAAACAGCACACTACGCATATATAAATGTTTAATGCATGTTAACAAACAACGAGTTCTTTTATCTCTCAAAAAGTTCTCTATTGAAATATCATAATAACGAGCCATGCATAAGCGAATGCATATTCCTCCCGAGGCTTTTAAGCTGCTGATTGACCTATTGTTCAGTACAATATGCTTAGAGCTGAGAGAAAACATCGCACATATTTCCCTAATTGGCTTTACTGAGTAAATCTTTAAAGCTTCTGATACATATCAAGAAATATTTTTATATTTAGTTTCAATATTCAATAATGTATATCCATTTTATATTATTATAAATCCCTTCGATTCGAAAGAAGGGAATATTTCTAATTCAAAAGTGGTTTAATTCGAAAATGCTTTAAGAACGAATCAATACAGATAAAAGGTAAAAGCTTTCTGAATTTTATGAATTACTATAAAATGTACCCAAAGTTGTCCTGGATATAAAGCAGAGAATAATTGAAATGACTATAGTTTTTCAAAACTGAGTAGTCGCCCGGTAGTAGCGCAGGCGTAGTAGCACCCGCGCTGCTAAGCGGGCGTAATGAGCCCTAACTAAGCACTGAACCTTAGAGCGTGTGAGTAACACGCCTTGGACCTAATATAGCTGCAATATTACGCCCTAAAATTGCCTTTCAAACGCTGTACGAGAGTTATACGTCTAAAATTAGCGCTTTTTCCTAAATAATTTAGTTTATTATTCCCTAAATAACCTCGTTCGATACGTCCTAACAGTAATCTGCTGAGACGAAATAAGTGCGTGAGACGCATTTTTCTAGAAAGCCTATTTTTAAAATCAACCGTACGTTTTCTACGTGAAAAAATACTACTACATGAAATAAATTCCCTGGTATTAGTCTCCAGTCACTTCAGCGTAAAATTACCTTCAGCTTACCCAAAATCTCAACCGAATGTCAAACCTACGCCCTCTGTAGGCAAACGCTGTCAAACATTGTTGATGCTGTGATGTCACGTTCGCCTATCAATCACACCATCATCCAGCAGTATGTAAGAAAGGGGAATAACCTGTCAATGTAGCAAAAGTCGCTATCGCACTTAAGATGGCAGATGTTTGAAATTTTATGAGAGGTTTCATATTAAAATTCACAGAAAATTCAGGAACAGAGTAGTTAAAATAATATTAGACTGCAAAAATACCACACAGTATTTATGCTGAAATTGAAAGTGTGCAATACCGTGAATGAAAAAAATATTTGTCCTTACAAAGTTTTCGTAATAGGAAGCAAAAGTTGCCTCTTGGTATGTGATGTTTTCATGCAAAATTTTAATGATTTTGATTAATAGCTTCCGGTGCCCTAAGAGCGTTCAAATTCAAAAGTATGTGAAAAAAATATAATTTTCAAAATATATTTTGGATTACTTATTTCTTAATCAACTAAACTCTATAGAGGAGAAAAGTTGTCATTAGATATAAGATATATTCTTGTAGAACTTCAAGAATATCAATTAATTATTTTCTCTATCACACAAAGAATTGAAAATTGCCAAAAATTCAGAAAAACGAGATATTTTAGGGTTTTTTTCTAATTTATTTCTTTATTTTTCAAATTTACTTTCTTTATTATTTTTCTATTTTTAATTTAATGTAACTTCATCGGGCGCTACAGATGCATAGTTTCATGCCTTGTCATACATCTTTTAAAAATAAAAAAATAAATATTCAGTAATAATTTTTCACGGCCTTGTTACATAGAATAGAAGTGCCAACTTTCACTCAACTAATAATATAGGTGGTTTTATTTGTTGTAATGTCTTATTTGTGTCGAAACCCAGACCGTCCGAGTCATACTAAGACATAGAGAAACTGAAAATGTGTGAATGTGGCCAAACTTCTATTAAACTGAAATATCTTTGAATCGATTTGCCCTACCTGAATGAGGGTGGTTTTTTAATATTATATTATCTCTATTCATGTTATTGTTTTCCCACAATATTAAAAACGTGTAGTATTGACCAGAATGTCACAAAACGGAAATATATTAAAATCATATTAAAATTATAACTATATAAATATTAAAATTATAACAAACACTTTGGCTAAAAAATCTAAATTGCAACCTAACATTTTGTAGCATCGATTACGCTTATGGTTCTGATAATGTGTTTGATATGGTAAAAAAAAAACTTAAAATATATATAAAGAAATTTTTATAATATATTACTACTTTATCCATATATGTATATTAGGAGTAACACTGAAAGTACCGTACCGTCGAGGTTTTTTTTTTCGTATATTAAAATAAATATTATAGTTAGCATATTTAAAATTACTATAATAAAATTCATTTAAGCAAATAACTTAAATAATATGAAAAACAACATAATCGTTTAGTTATAGCGTATGATAGTTAATGAAAGACCCCCCTAGAAAGCACTGATTATCTGCTTTTTTTTTTCAAAAATCCCTATATTTTTCCTCCAAATATTAGGTGTCTGATATCAGAATTATGTTGTTCTGCATTTAAAAGTTCCCATCTTGAAGCCCCCATTGGAGACACAAAAGACTGAAACTCGGCCATCGGACTGAACCTAACTGGGCCAGTTTTCAATTCAGAAAACTTCAACGCTAAGCACCATATATTGCAAAGCAAAATAAAACTAATTACAAAAGTTGCAGCTTCATTTTTGAGGGTGTTCATTTTGATGTCTTTGACAGGCTTGAATACTAGTTTTACATATCTCCATGTGTTATATACTCCATGTGTTGTTTTAAACAATTGAATTCAAATTGTAATAAAAATATAAGAAAACGAAAAAGTGTTAGTCTGTAAGGAAGGTCTTATGCTGGCCTATTAAATTTTCTTAATAGGCCAAAGTAGTTGTATATATATCTGTGTAATGAGTAAATTTGCTCTGGGTAAAAGAAATCCGTTGGATTTTCAAGATATTATTGCAATTAGGTAACTCTACCATTAATATTAGATCTTGTTGAAAAAGTATTGTGCTGCCTGCATCAAATATTTTTATATTGCATATTTTAAATCTATTTATTTATAGAGATGAATTACAATTTTTGCTTGTATTCATTACACAGCGTTTAATTCTAAAATTTGCAATATAAAATTCTGCATAAGGAATAAATACAGTCTAAATCAGTTAAAGATTAATTTACTCGCTCTTTCTCTCTCTCGCCTAATTACTTTCCGTAAAGATTTCATCTGCATTTGTATAATTATACGCATTGTACGAACATACAACTAATTGAACACATCGCTTTTAGTACGATCACTTATCGCGTGCATTGATTTATCATGAAATGAGTATGTAAAAATATATGTCCGTCGGTAAAGAAGTTTTATTTAATGATTTATTTCAATGTATTTATAAACTAATTAATCAGCCAACTTCACTTGCTGTGAGAAAATGGCAATTTAAATATATCTATGTATTCGTTTGGAGCAACAATTCCTCAATTGAGAAACTTAAAGCACATGCAGCAATAAATGTGATGCCAAATAGATTGTTCTTGTAATAAGATGTGAATTTACAGAATATGCATTGTTATTAGATATTTTTAGTGTATATTAATTCAAGTTTTATTGCCTAAATTGTTTTTTAAACTCTTTTGGTCGTGGAACCCATTTGAAATTTAATTTGATGGCGGAAGAAGTCCATTGAGGACCAAATTATGCATTCAAATTTTATACTTTTTCGTTAATATTAAAGAAAATTTACACGAAAGTATCACATCGCAGAACCACATAAATAATGTTACGGAACCCTAAGAGTTCCATGAAACACACTTTGATAAACACTGAATTAGGGGAAAGATAGTACTGTCCCTGTGGCTGTCTCTCTCCTTGGTATTCTTCCGTCCATCCAAACATATATTTTACACGTTCGAGTAATTCAAACGGTCTGGGGTGTATAGTTGATATTGTGACGAACGTGTAAAATGTCCTTTCTCACTGGAGTCTCTTTTGAAAACCTGGCGGAGAAATCACCCTTTCAGGCCATCTTACCTATGACATGAATCTAGGGTTTCCACATGCTGAAGTTGAAAAGAGGGCTGCCAGATTTGGCGATTTATCGCAAATTTGGCGACTTTTCGAGGGTTTGAGAAACACTTCGAAATAACGAATATTCTACGCGATATGAGATATTTTTAGTTTCTATAGAGAGTCTATAAAAGGAGTCATCACTCAGTTTGAGATCAGTTGTCGCGATACGAGCTACATTGAACTTTGATATTCGTCAATGTTTTGAGAATAGTAGCCATTGTTTGTGAAATGAAATACAATGTTTTGACAATAGTATCGACTGTTTTGTGAAACTAGTGCAGAATGTAAGTGCTTTTTACTGTATAGTGTTCCTGTATAGAGTCCTGGTGCAAAGAATGCACGGAATGCAGCTCTCGAAGGGACCGAAAAGAAAACACTTGGATCTCTTCAGTGTTATAATGTCGAAGCTCTTTCCGAGAGAATTGCACTCGACATTTTGGGGCCACTACCACGAACTCCAAACAGTAACAAGTAAATCCTAATAGTGGTGGACAATTCAGAAAGTTACCAATAGCTTACGCAATCCCTGACCAAGAGTCTACAACTATTAGTGAAGTTCTGACTCGGAACTGGATATGTCGTTACATAGCTCCCTCTCTTTTCCCATTCCGACCAAAGAGCGAACTTTAGCTTGGGCATAATCACAGGACTGTGCAGACTACTCGTTATGGAAAAATGGACCCTATGGACTTCTGGAATGTTTCAGAAACTTCACGAAATAACGATTAGTTTAGGAGATATTATATAATTCTGGAAATTTCTACAGAGATATTTACTGAAGTTTCTATAGATAGACTATAAAAAGGGCTCATCACTCCGTTGGAGTTCATTTGGGGAGTTGACGAATGGACCTGACACGAGCTGCATTGGATTGTGGTTTTTGTCAATGTTTCGAGAATAGTAGAAGTTTCTTTGTGAAATTACATTCGTCTGCGTATAATATCAATTATTCTGTGACATTAGTGGCGCATTTAAGTGATCTTTGATTGTATATTGTGCGTGTTTACTTTGTGCTTGTAAATAAACGTGTAAGTTATCCAGAAATGTGGGCTCATTCTTGTACATCTACGATTCCAGAGGATGCATCGTAACAATATGCATAGATCGTATAGGGCAACAAATTGAAACGGAAGAACTGATGTAACATTTACTGATAATTTTATTGTAGCTCTTTATTTTCCGTTGGCAGCACCATACCCCAGAAGATGCATGTTAGGCACATCAGATTTCTTGCAGTGCTCCATGTTATACGAAGTCCGCTTTTTGAATGTCGGTGGTTAAAATTGCCAATTACCGTTCTTCCCAACAGCGCCTTCTAACGCCAATAAAGTACCTCATTAATGAAGTATGACATCTCCGGTCATACATCCATTAACGAAAAAAATGTGTTTTAGTGTTCTCTCTATATCATTATAGTTTGTACCGAGAATATCAAATCACCTTGTAGATACAGTGTATCCTAATGTGCACCGAATACAATCCCATGTATTAATGAAAACAGGAGTTTTAGAATTACTTGACGAAAACAGGAGTTTTAGAAATACACACACATCTTCTTCCAATGAAAAAAACACGCAACATCAAACCCAATTTTATAAAATATTAAATTTTTCAAATTCCAATCCAAAATTATATAAATCTACCTCATAGCATTTTGGATTGATATTGGACAACAATTTGGTGCAGATGCAAACCCACAAAATGATGTTACTGCAAACAATGTATATAAATTTACAGACACCGGAGAAATACATTAATCCACCATTTGACATTTAATAGACTTAAAGCGATGAACGTTTCGATGCTTCCTACATCAGTTGTCAGCCGTTTGCTGAATTTCATAAGCACTGTATAAACAGGGCCCTTCGCGAGTATACATAATTAAGCCCCTATTGTAGGATTTTGCCAGTTACTTACCGGAGCAATCAATACATATTAAGGAAGGACCTAATGGACTTTCTTGTGGCAATAGGACGTGCACAATATGTAAGAAATTTGAATAATAGGGAAAACCACTCTTTGTTGTTTTCTCATGAGATGTAAAGAATAATGAGCGAATTTACCTGAATGTTTAGTTCATCCACAAAGAGGTAAGTATTAAACATTTGTCTGCTTTATATTGAATATATTAATAAAGTTTATGTTAAGTTTTCTCAAACAACAAAATGTAATTTAAGCAATGATCGAGGAATTTTATATAATTTTAAATATAGAAATTTTAAATATAGAAGATTTTTTTTGTGGGTGCCTTTGTCTGCATAATCAAATCCATTGTTTCTTTACTTGCATTATAGTTTTGTTGCACACAAAAAAGAACATAAAATGGGTGCTTTTTCAAAAGGGCTTCTAATGCACTGTTTTGAAATAATTTTATTTCTCTTTCAGAGACATGCCACTTTTCCAAATGATGTCAAAAATTGACAAAATTCTATAAAACTGGAACATTTTGAAATCGATTGTCCTGGCATAATAAGAGTGGTTTTATTTGTCGTAGTGTCTTGCTTGTGTCGAAACCCAGACCGTCCGAGTCATCCTAAGACATAGAGCAACTGAAAATGTGTGAATGTGGCCAAACTTCTATTAAACTGAAATATCTTTAAATCGATTTACCCTAGCTGAATGAGGGTGGTTTTTTAACACTTTACAACAAAGGCGAAAAGTGTTTATGACTTTGTTCATTCAGTCTGTCTGTCTGTCTGTCTGTCTGTCTGTCCGTTAGCACGATAACTGCCGTAAAAATGACTTAATCAAAATGAAATTTTGGTATGTTTTCCAGACGGTCTGTAGAACCTATGGGAATATAAATGAATAATATCACCCAATTAGTTTTGGATTGAACCCGGATCGAAAAAATGAAATACATTGAGCCCTATGGGACCTAATTTTTCAAACATTTTTTAAGCGGATTTAAAATTCACAAATTAATTCGAAAATTTTAGGTAATATTCAAATTGTTCCATAAAATATGTAAAAAAAAAATTAGCGAAATATATTCAGTAGTTTTTTAAATAAAAATTAAAATAATAATTACACCTCTTATATGAAACGATCACGTGACCATGATATGAAACGATCACGTGACCATGATATGAAACGATCACATGACCCACTTCAAAATGATACATGGCATCCATCTTGTTTCAAAATCGTGATTTTTTTAAGTTCTTTTTAATTCATATTGAGTGTTGTATCCGTCCTAAAACTACTTTATTTTTGCTGAAATTCTGTGCATCTACATACTGAAACAACGCAATGGCAATATATTTAAGTTTAAATGCTCATCTAAATTTGATTATTTCTACAACTAAGCCTATTTTTCACCTATGTAAAATGTAAACAGAAAAATATATAAAATGAGTTGTATTAGAATTCCTGTATTTTTTAACACAAAATAATTTAGTCCATGGAGTCTGCATGGCTGATATGAATGAAATATTAATTGATTTCATAAAGAGAAGGACGATTTTTTTCGATGAAGTTTCAAGCATAGAGTTTAATTTTTGTAGCTCCATGGTCTTAAGCAAAATGTTTAAATAAAATAAATTATTATAGTATTGTGATGAATGAAATGAATGGGAGAAAGTTATGAATGAAATCCTGTTTTTATAGAAAGATCCAGGCGTGTTATTTTTTCTATGACGTCATTTGAATTAATTTCAGTTGTTTTCGATGAAGTTTTCAAATATAATAAATTATCGTAGTATTATGATAATTCTAAAACTATTACTGAGGAATGTATAACATTTTAGAGATGTTTAAACCAGGCAATTTATATTTCAATGCCGTCATTTGAATGAAGTTCATTTTTTTCGATGAAGGTTTAAGTTTTCCAATATAATAAATTAATGCAGTATTGTGATAAGTTTCAAAATATTACCGAGGACTGCATTGCATTTTAGACTTGTTTAAATAAAATTGCATTGAAGTTGGAAAGTGTTTCATAATCAATGCTTTAAGCATGATTGATCTTTCTTGTTAATATTATATTATCTCTATTCATGTTATTGTTTTCCCACAATATTAAAAATGTGTAGTATTGACCAGAATGTCATAAAACGGAAATATATTAAAATCAGTTTATCCTGGCTAAATGGAGGTTGTTTTACTCGTTGTATTGTCTTCTTTTATGTTATTGCTGTTTTTCTCTGTGTTGAAAATGCGTTTATGTAGCCACAATTCCAAAAGACTGAAATATCTTAAATTCGATTTGTTCTAGCTAAAGAAGGGTATTTTTATTCATTCTATTGTTTTTTACGTTAGTATTTTAGAACAATATTAAAAATCTGATGTGGGCAGCACATGACTTTCTCTGCAGACTCAAATTCATATTTTCTTTATTTCTTTAATAATTCGTTAGATTGAGTTTTATTGCAGCGAATAACACTAAATTTGCATTTTTAATTCAATTTTTGTTTTTATTTGGTAATTGAACATTTTCCCAAAAGCGGCATAACACAAATGAAAGAAATCTCAAATATTTTGAGAACGGTTAGTCCTAAAGTATAATGGAGTGTGTTATATCCTTTTTCTCGTCAAAAATTGCGTATAAAACAAAAATTCATTTGATCTATTTGAGCATATATAGCATATATAGTTTTTTTTCGATTTTCGCGATTTTCGCGGGTCATTTCGTAAAAAAAGGCAGGTTGTTCTCCGAATTGTACAAAAATCTAATCAGCACCAGAGTATCCCACAAGTAACTTATCTACCAATTTTTGTGAAATTGGGTCAATTAGTATTTCAGCTAGTGTGGATACATGGAATTTTTGCGGGCGATTTCGTAAAAAAAGGCAGGTTGTTCTTTCCCGAATCGTACCAAAATCTAATCAGCACCAGATTCGACCACAAGTGACTTATCTACTAAATTTTATGAAATTTAGTCGGTTTGTTGAGTTAGAGTGGAAATATACAATTCTTGTGTGCCATTTCGTAAAAAAAGCAGGTTGTTCTTTTCCGAACCATACCAAAATCTAATCAGCACCAGGGTCGACTATAAGTGACTTATCTACCAACTTTTCTGAAATTTAGTCGATTAGTTAAGTTAGAGTGGAAATATACAATTTTTGCAGGCCATTTCGTTAAAAAAAGGGCAGGTTGTTCTTTTCCGAATCATATCAAAATTTAATCAGCACCAGGGTGACCTACAAGTGACTTATGTACCAAATTTTGTAAAATTTGATCAGCTAGTTTTTCAGTTACAGTCGATACAGGCATTTTTTGAGGGCCATTTCGCAAAAACAGGCGGGTTGGTTTATTCCGAATTATACCCAAAACTAATCAGCACCAGGGTCACACACAAGTGACTTATCTATCAAATTTTATGAAATTCGGTCCATTAGTTTTTGAGTTAGAGTGGATACATACATTGCACAGATAGACACACAGACAGACAGACAGACACACACACAGACGTCACGCTAAAAATAGTTTTTCGTATTCTAGAGGTCTCGAAACGTGTAGATTAGTCGAAAACTCGAGTTGCGATTTTCGACATGATTCCAATACTTTCCCTATGCATTACCATGTATTGCAGGAAAAGTAAAAATGTGATCAAAATTCGATTAAACTAAAATACTTTAAATCGGTTTATCCTAGCTAATGGGGGGAAGGGGGGTTGTTCGTGCTATTGCTTTCTTTTATGTTATTGTTTTCCCCAATATCGGATATGTGTTAATGTGGTTACAATTTCAAGAAATTGACATATCTTAAAATCGGTTTATCCTAGCTAAATAAGTGTATTTTTATTTATTGTGTTGTCCTATTTTATGTTAATATTTTCAAACAAAATCGAAAGTGTGTTAGCTCGGTCAATATTCCATGAAACTGAAATTCTTTAAAATAGATTATACTATCAAAATGAAGGTTGTTTTATTCGCTGTATTAATTACTTAATGTTATTGCTTATCCTCACTTTTACAAATGTGTTAATCTGTAGAGAAATGCATGTATCGAACACATAACATGTTATTTAAATGTAGGAAAAATTTGATGAATTATCGTATTGCATATTCGTTTACTTGTAAATCATTTAACTAGAAATATTTAAACATTTTTTTTAGCTTAGAGCTACAATATTCCGCATATTCAACACGCCTATCGAAAATCGACAACCCAATACACATATGTATATACAATTAAGATAAATTCCATATTTCAACCATTGCAAGCTCTTAAATCAAATTTCAACTCTCATATTTCCTTCAGAGTAAATTCCCGTTTCATCGCAATGTTCAACTTACTCTATATTTAGATGTAAATTTAAGACTCAGAGGAATAGTTTATTGGATCTTATATTACTCCTAAAGGCTTAAGATATCAGTTACAGTCCTGATTCAGTTTCACTCCGATTAATTCTGAATCATATCTTTGTAATCTACATAGCGATTCCATAACAAAGCTTCTCCGTTTGGATCTGTGTGTCTCTGCGTAGACGAAGGTATTAAATAGATATAATAATCGGATTTCAATGCACATTTTTGATGCATTGGAAAATGATGTTTTACCACTACCAAGATTGATTCCTTGCTCGATCCTAAGTAGATACATTGATTTATTCTGAAATGTTAGAAAATACAGTAGATTTCGCTAAATATTTTAATATAGTGTATGGATGAATGGATGCATTTAGAAATATACAATTGTATATATGAATGTAATGTTATATATGACGATACAGATATTAAAAGAATATTCAGAGATCCTACTCTAAATCTTAAGCACTCCAATAACTTTGTATGGAGAGGTCCTTGAGCCTACGCGTTAAGTCTGGTTATAATAAAGTGGCCATGCTCTCGCTCTATCTGTCAATCTATCTACCTATCTACCTATCTATTTATCTATCTATCTATCTATCTATCTATCTAACGCTATCTATCTTTATATATCTCTATCTCTATATATCTAACCATATCTTTATCTCCCTATTTCAACATCTCTCTCTCTCTCTCTCTCTCTCTCTCTCTATATATATATATATATATATATATATATATATATATATATATATATATATATATATATATATATATATATATATATATATATATATATATATATATATATATATATATATATATATATATATATATATATATATATATATATATATATATATATATATATATATATATATATATATATATATATATATATATATATATATATATATATATATATATATATATATATATATATATATATATATATATATATATATATATATATAGAGAGAGAGAGAGAGAGAGAGAGAGAGAGAGAGAGAGAGAGAGAGAGAATATAGTTAATAGAAATAGAGTTGATAGAAATCTCATATAATACTATATTGAACATAGTATTATATGAGAATATTCTAAATAATGGTAAAGATTTCTATCAACAAATAAAAGGCATTCCTATGGGGGGAGGTTGTTCCTCAATGTTGGCGGATCTTTACCTTAACAAGTACGAAGAAGGTACTTTTATTCTAAATGAAATACCTTATTTCAGATTTATGGATGACATCCTTTTAGGTTGTATTAAAACACCTCTGATTTTGATTTCAGTTTCTATCTATCAAGTCTGGAATTAACGGAAACAAAAAAGATTCACGATAATGAGATTAGTTATCTTGACCTATGTATCAATTTCACTAAAAATGAAAAGATATATACAAAGCTATATGATAAAAGAAATTATTTTGATATAAACATTAATTACATCATCGATTGGAAATCGAACTTGAGCGCCAATATTTTCCGCAATATCGTTAGAAATCATTTTCTACGAAACTCAAGATTGCATACTTATAAGGATGATAATATCAAAAGTGATAAAAAATTCATAAAGGAAGCGTTGAAACAGCACTATCCAATGGGATACCTCAAACACAACTATAATGCTTTGCACTGCAAGGAAATTAATGCATTTGATAGTGATATTGGCAACACCTATTTTATATAATATAACGGCAACGCATCGAATGGCTTGGCACTTTATATTTGAATTGATGAACGATCTGTCATTTGGGTTAACTTCTTATTTCAACCTGTCTCAATCCAAAATATTTTTTCTCCACTCAGCCCATGCATTCACTTCTGGCATACGCCTTTTGCTTTGGCCTTCCAAGGAAATATGGCCACAGGCACGTAACGGCTACGTGAGTGTTTCCTCAGGAGTAATAGCTGGCTATAAACGGGAACAAGGGGTCACAATCCCCCTTGGCCATTTTTTATTTCCCTGTTGGCACTTATATCACCTCTCGATCATTTTTGATTTTCTTATATATATATATATATAAGATAAAAAAAGATCGTTATGTGATATAAGTACCAACAGGGAAATAACAAGTGGCCAAGATGGATTGTGACCCCTTGTTCCCGGTTATAGCCAGCTATTACTCCTAAGGAAACACTCCCGGAACCGTTACGTGCCTGTGACCATATTTCCTTGGAACGTCAAAGCAAAAGACGTATACCAGAAGTGAATGCATGGTCCGAGTGGAGAAAAATTGGATTGAGACAGGTTGAAATAAGAAGTTAAACCGAATGACAGATCATTCAACAATTCATATATAAAGTGCCGGGCGATTCGATGCGTTGTCATTATATTATATAAAATAGGTGTTGCCAATATCACTATCAAATGCATTAATTTCCTTGCTGTGCAATGCATTATAGTAGTGTTTGAGGTATCCTATTGGATAGTGCTGTTTCAGCGCTTCCTTTATGAATTTTTTATCACTTTTGATACGATCATCCTTATAAGTATTCATAAAGGAAGCGTTGAAACAGCACTATCATTTAAGATACCTCAAACACTACTATAATGCATTGCACAGCAAGGAAATTAATGCATTTGATAGTGATATTGGCAACACCTATTTTATATCATATAATGGCAACGCATCGAATCGCTCGGCACTTTATATATGAATTGTTGAATGATCTGTCATTCGGTTTAACTTCTTATTTCAACCTGTCTCAATCCAATTTTTCTCCACTCGGACCATGCATTCACTTCTGGTATACGTTTTTTGCTTTGACGTTCCAAGGAAATATGGCCACAGGCACGTAACGGTTCTGAGAGTGTTTCCTTAGGAGTAATAGCTGGCTATAACCGGGAACAAGGAGTCACAATCCCCCTTGGCCACTTGTTATTTCCCTGTTGGTACTTATATCACATCTCGATCTTTTTTTATCTTCTTATATACAAGACATTAATAGAGCTGCATTGCACCTATATGACTTGGCAATTTCTATTAGTTTACAATCGGTACGTCTCGTACTTTGGTATTTACAATATATATATATATATATATATATATATATATATATATATGCACTCTTTTGTAAAAAAACGAAGCACCCCTAAAAAATAATCCGATCATCTCGAAATTTCGCATGCGAATTCTTTTATACCAAGTATGCGAATGATTAAATTTGCAAGACTAATGAGTGTTAACTTCTGTCATAGCGCGTGTTTCTACTAGCATCTTATAAAACAGGTTAAATCTGTGGACGGTTTATCTTTGCTCGTTATCGATATTGCAGTTCCGTACAAACATAACCAATAATGCCGTTACGACGTTGCCGAAGACCTTACAAGCAATTAGACGAGTTCGAACGCAGTCGTATAGTCAGGATGCGTGAATCTGACTGATCATATCGAGCAATTGGCCGCCACCTTCACCGAACGGACACTGTTGTGCAAAGGTGCTGGCAGCAATGGTTGCTGCAAGGAACTCATCGGCGGAATGAAGGCCTTAGAAGGCCAAGGTGCACGAATACGAGTCAAGATCGGATAATTGTGCGACAGTCCGGAACTGGCCCAACGGCATCATTGTCCCACATCCAATGTGCTACCGGCTCTTTCATACCGCCAGTCATACCTTCACCATCTCACGGCGCTTGACTGAGGTGGGGTTACTGCGGCCTTTAAGACGTTTGTCCATAATCCCACAACATCGACAGAATCATTTGAAGTGGTATCGTAACCGATCATCATGGCTGCCAGCAGACTGGCATCGCATAGTGTTCAGCGATGAATCACGCTTCAGTCTTTAAGCAGATGACCAATATGTACGTGTGTTGAGGCGCCAGGGCCAGCAGTCTCAATCAACCTTTGTTTTACATAGGCACACAGCCATTACACCTGGTGTGATAGTGTGGGGTGCTATCTCTTACAACAGCAGGTCACCCCTAGTAATCCTGCGTACAACTTTAAGAGCTTAACGATATGTTTATTAAATCCTCCGACCGTTTGTGTTAACCTTTATGGCACGTCATTCTGGGGCTATTTTTTAACAAGTTAATGCCACGCCACATACGGCTAGCATATCTGTGGACTGTCTCCGTGCTGTTGATACTGTTCCTTGGCCATAAAAGTCATCAGACCTTTCGCCAACCGAGCATGTATGGGACATGCTAGACCGCCAGACTCGGTCACCCCGAAATATAGCAGATGTGGAGCAACAATTGAGGAATGCCTGGCAAAATGTATCGCAGGATAACATTAGAAAAATTTATCACTCCTTACCTATAGGTATACAAGCATACATTGCCGCCAAGGGGGGTTTACCAATTACTGATTTGAAAATTAAATGTGCAATTGCTAATCATTGATGGGTCTTGCGGTCTTGATTTTGTTATAATTTCATTATCTGTGTATGAGCTGTACGTATATTTAATTTTAATAAAAACAGTTACTTTCTTCATGGGGCTTCATTGTATTTGCAAAAGAGTGTATATAAAACTTTCCATCTCTTTCTGTATATATATATATATATATATATAAGTCACCATACTTTTCTTGGCTATTGTTCCATTGAAAAATAATATTATAATTGATTTATTTTTAGCTTAAAATATAACATATTTTAAAGAGGCAGCTTACAGTGGTCGGAAATGATATATTGTTTTATAAAACTTTAATTTATGTTAGCAGAACAGAAAACTGTACGTCATTTTTGTGCTTAAATTCGAAAAGGTTCTTTATATTCAATAATTTTTTGTGAAAGTGTCACATTTACAAGTAACTAGATATTTCAACAGCGAGAAGCGTGTATGGTAATTGCTAATAGTCTGTTATATATTGCACCGTGAGGAATAGTAAAATACATTATGAAGGAATTGTAAAATACCATACTTTCCTATGAAAATCCGTATATTCAGATAAATATATATCAGATATTCAAGAATATATATTTTGTCCTACAGCTAATATTATATTGCTAATAGTATGTTATACATATATATATATATGCTATATGCTATATATTTACAACTGATATTATATTGCTAATAGTATTCTATGCATATAAATAATGCAGCGTGAAGAATAGTAAAATATAATACGAAAGAATTGTAAAATACCATACTGTCCTACAAAAGTCCGTATATAGAGGTAAATATATATCAAAGATTCAAGAATATATATTTTTTTCTAAGGCTAATGTTATATTGCTAATAATATGCTATATATTTAAACGGGAGGAATAATAAAATGCAATATAAAGAAATTGTAAAAATATGATACTTTCATAAGAAGATCCATATATGCAGATAAATATATATAAAAGATTTAAAAATATATGTTTTGTTCCACAGCTAATATTATATTGGTAATATTTCAACATGAGAAATAGTAAAATACATTACGAAGAAATTGTAAAATACGATACTTTCATACGAAGATCTATATGTGCAGATAAATATATATAAAAAATTCAAGAATATATATTTGTCCTACAGCTGATACTATATTCTTTGCTGATATCAGAAGTAATGCACAAAACACGAAAAAATAAGGCCATCCTTTTCCAACATATCCGTTCCTCTATTCAATAATCTCTCTCTATTGAATAAAGTTTCTTCTCTGCTATTCAATAAATGCCCAGAAGCCGGAAAAGAGGACCTTTTCTTATTATCGAAATCCGTAGGAAAGTGCATGAAAGGAGCATATTCCGGCAAAGGGGAATATCTTTCGTATTTGTAGCTGCCTACTCTATATTTTACGAAAAAAATTGGATTATTGCTCGAGAAGACGTTCTTTCACTCTACTCGGTAGAGCAATGATTTACAACCAGAGTCTCAACAACCAGAGATACTCGGAACCCTGGGGCTCCAGGAGCCTATGCTGGGTGTTCCGCAAGAATTTCCAAAAGCTTTCAAAATAAAGTACAACTTCAAACCTTACATTTTCCTTACACATGGTACATATGTAAGGAAAGTATAAAGGTTTTACACAGTTAGTTCCGTACACATGGTATGTATGGGGAAAATATGAATTTTTTCTACAAACTTTCATGTAAAGATAGAAAAATTCTAATCTAAAAAAATTGCAATTACCACTGATGATGAACGTTTAACGTCCGAAACCGCTCTGGTTTTAATGTGATTTGAAGGATTATAATTATGATCAAATAATGACTTTTGTTATAATGTTTTATTCTTTAAATTTCGCAATTGCCACTGATGATTGACGTTTGACGTCCGAAAGCACTATTCTTTTAGTGTGATTTTAACGGATTATGAATGGGATTAAATAAAGATCTATGAAGTGTTATTCCTTAAAATTGAGATTTAGATTTTTACATTCTAATTTTATGTTGGTACTCTATAGCCGTTGTTAATATTTTTAGTTCTTCAAAATGTCAAAATCTTGATAAACTTCAAGAACTTCAATAATTTATAACTCTAATATTTTTAGTTTCCGCTTTCTCAACTACCTGTTCTCGGCTTTTATTTAAAGTTACCAATTTTAATTCGACTGTAATTGGTTCATCCATAATTATTGCATCAACTGTATTGACTAAATCTGTAGTTAATGTTCACAAAAAGCGCGTCGTTTTATTAGTCTTCCTCCATGCTTTAGTTAGGTAACTTTTCAATACTTGATATAGAAGCTAATACATTTTGTGACTTACTTCCATTTCTTGATAATCTGAGATCTAATTATCTAAAGGTACCGTATTAATCTCGGATTTCGACACTAACATTTTCATACTGTTACCTTACACCTTTCTGGTAGGTCGGGCGGTCTGGGTCACAACAACAACAACTAACATTTTAATGATTTGAATGTAGCAAATAATCAAAACAATAAAAAACACAACAATTTATGTAGCTAACTACATTCTAGGTGAAGTACAAGTTAACTTCCCATTACAGATTTAATTTCGTTTTTATTATTAGGGGCTATCATCTTCATTACAGATTTTATCTCGTTTCATTAGGTGATGTTACCTTTATTACGGATTATATCTCGTTCTCTTAGGTGGTATCACATGCAATACAGATGTAATTTAATTTCATTAGGTGATGCCATGTTACAGATTTAAACTCGTTTTATTAAACGATGTCATATTCAATCAAATGCTTCCTTGCAGCATATCAAACTGACAGTACAGGGAGTGGGTAGGAAGGTTTGCTGCCAAATGCACTCGCATTGCCATCTGAAGTTATATCATCGAATTTTAAGGCAAATTATTTGTGAAAGAAGATCAGTGATAGAAATGTATATGCAGTTTATATAATATATATATAGAAATATCTATGTAGATAAATACATATATTCATGGATGAGCTTATACTTTTTAATAGTGCAAGATAAAGTTACGAAATCGATATTAGAAAATATTATTTTAAATCTAAATTTTTCCATAAAAAATAATGTACACACTATCATTTCACTAAAGATATGCATTGTTAGTATCTTGTGAAAAAAACAGGCAAACATAATTCTAGAAAAGTCCATACTATATCAAGATATACATCCACTTATTCAATATCTGGTGCTATTGAATAAAGTTTCGCCACCGCTATTCAATGCATGCCCAACACCAGCGTAAAGAATCCCGTCTTGTATAATCCCAAATCCGTAGCATAAAAGGACTCTATTTCGGCAAAGGAGAATCTTCGTATTAGTAGTGGCCAGCCCTCAATGCTTTTATACGTATTATACATACTTTTATACGATTTGCTAAAAATTTTGCTAGGACAAATTTGCTTATAGAAATTTTAGATACCAACAGCATATTGAGAAAAGAAATCGTGTTATGATGATGTAGCACGCTACGTACATATAATTTATATAAATAGACAGTAGAGTTGCAGTAAATTTGTATCGTGTTGAATGAGGACACATATTAAACTAATAGACCAAATATCATAAAATGCTATTTATAAATCACTTGAGTTACCCTGGTGCTGCTTAGATTTTGGGTACCCCATAACACTAAGAATATCCCCATTACACTAATAATAACCCCATAACACTAAGATTAAACGTTTTCGAGATATGCCAGTTTTTTTCGCATTTTACTACATCTCCTTTGAAAATATGTTCAATCGCCAAATGAAAACATTAATTGAATTAAAACTGCAAATTAAGTGTACTTTTAATAATTATCCGCACTAATTTGTGCAATCAGACTCAATTTAATGAATTATAAAAATAAAAAATCTGTTTTGGGCAGCATATGACTTTTCTTATATAATGCAATGAATTTACTACATTTACAGTAAAAAAAATAGGTTATTCTTATAGTAGATGCTTATATTATTTCTAAGATATTGAATTTTCTTCAATTAGTAGTAATTTTTATTGATTTAGCGTCATTTTCATCCATTTGGCGAGATTTTCGTTAATTTAGCAACAATTTAAAAAGTCGCCAAATTGGCGATATTATACCAAATTTATCGCCAAAATCTCGCCAAGCGTTATGAACGGAGAAATGAGTTATTCTTATAGCAGATAAATGACTATTGGAATTCAAATACAAAAGTATTACTCAAAGTTTACTTTTCAGATGAATGGAATGAACTAGATCCACGAGAAGGATATCACCAAATTTATCGCATGATATTGCATATGAAAAGTGAACATGTTTCTCAACAGTTATTATTTATTTTTATTTTATGAGATTTTTTTATGCATTTATTTGAAAAATTTGCAATATCTCGGGAACGGTTCGGGCTAGCCTTCTAACGTTTATGTTAATCGTTTTCTATGGAAAAGTTACATAAGAAATGACTATTTGACTGACTTTATTAAAGGACTTTATTAAAGGATTTGATTTTTTGATGATATTTTCAAAATTCCATTCTAAAATTTAGGGGGATTCTGAGCATTCGATAGTGTTTAAAAACAATAGGCTTCCAGTATTCACGGATTGTAATTTTTGAACCAAATTTCATTCGAATCACTCCAGTCGTTCCACCACAACTGGGATTGAAGTTCTGGAGCGTCTGGCCTAAATTGGCCGAATCTCCGAGCTGTAATTGTATATCTTGTGCTCTGAAATTACATGAAATGCTCCATAAAAGGGGGATGTAGATGATTTGAAAGGGATTTGAAAAGAGGAAAAGGCAGTAAAGTGAGATGTTACTCAACAAAAAAAGGGGGCCACACATTTATATATATATATATATATATTTATATATATATATATATATATATATATATATATATATATATATATATATATACATATAAATATAACTATTAACCTCATCAAAATCACACTACTGAAAATATACCTAGAGGCGCTTAGCTGCTAAAACAAGTACATTTATATAATACAAAAGATAAAGGAAAAAAAAGAACGACAATGTATCAAAAGTACGCAACTTAAAAAAAATTCAAAGAACTCAAAACAAAACTCTTAGATTTATTTGAAAAGCCCCCAGATTCCTTAGGAATGACGTCATCCATCAAGACTTCGGGATTACCAAAATAAACAAACAAATTGCAAAAAACGCATTCAAGTTCTTCCAAAATCTTAATGAAATTCCAAATGAAGAGATATGCAATCTTCCAGAATACGATCCCCACCAATGGAAGTTCAGGAAAAGGCCCAGAGCCTCTACAATACTATCATAACTTCTAAGCCAATCAAAATTAACCTACTGCAATCACCAATAGTAGTAAAGTAATCTCTTGTCTAACTTAATAATCTTCCATTCTTAAATTTAACGGACATATCAATTCACTCAGTGGCACATCCCTTATATATATATATATATATATATATATATATATATCCCTTATATTATATATATATATATATATATATATTATATATATATATATATATATATTATATATATAATTAAATTTGACGGGATGTGCCACTGAGTGAATTGATATGTCAGTTAAATTTAAGAATGGAAGATTATTAAGTTAGACAAGAGATTGCTTTACTACTATTGGTGATTGCAGTAGGTTAATTTTGATTGGCTTAGAAGTTATGATAGTATTGTAGAGGCTCTGAGCCTTTTCCTGAACTTCCATTGGTGGGGATTGCATTCTGGGAGATTGCATATCTCTTCATTTGGAATTTTATTAAGATTTTGGGCTCGGCTCTCTCGGGTTTTTGCTGGTTAGACCTCATGTAGTACGGACGCTCGACCAGACCTCTTAGCCATTTTGTCACAGCGATCTCTCTCTCAGATCATTGCCTTTCCTGACTCGATCATGGAGTCCGGAACCTCGTTGATTCCGACAGACAGAGTACTTCCTGACGATGTTGCTGCCATGCTTGAAAGATTTCGTTCCGGCGACTTTGCTAGATTACCTCCCGATTCCCCTGGCTCCATGCAGCAGTCTCAAGATCAAGTTATGACATACAAATTCCTGCAGAACGAATGGAGATGCATCCAAGCCGGAGATCCTGAAAGGAGCATCCAGACTCTTAGGGGTATGTGTTACTCTCTCTTGAATTTTTTTGAGCTGCACCCCACTGCAAATGAGCAAACCCCCTACGTAACTGAAATCAGGCTTCTTGCTGAGAAAGAAAGTATTCTTAGCCAGGACAAAACTCCTGCTAACCCTGCCTTACTAGGCTTTAACTTAGATATTCTCAAAGCAAATAATCGTCTCGGGGCTACTCCCCAAAATTTAAACTCTAATTTTAATGTTGTAGACTCAAATAGTGCTTGGGAAAATTCCCAAAATTTAAACTCAAACTTAACTCAATTTGATAAAGCACCTAATGCTCCTTGGGAAAACTCCCAAACTTCTAACAACAGTTTAAACTCTACTTCTACCTTGGGAAACTCCCAACTAAATGAAATTGCTACCTCAAATGCTTTAAAATCAATTGATCCTAATATTGTAATTGAAAATGACTCTCTCAAAGAACTGCAGGATTTTGAAGGATTCTCTCAACCTCCCCCTAAAAAGACTTGCCGTAAGGCCACGCTTATAACTTCCTCTGTGTCAGCCACGACTACTCGCAACGCTTTCAATGCTTTAACAAATACAGAAGACCAGGATTACGAGGAAAATGCCTCCGCCAATAGGAACTCTTCCAATATGGACACCACTCCCGCACCTGACCACACCCCTGCTGCCTCACAAAATCATGTTTCGGTAAACCCTTCAAATGAATACGTTCCCCACCCTGAACCTTTTTATGTAAACAGCCCTAATAACTGGAGGGAATTAGTCAAAACTTTAAACTCAAAAACTACAAACCCTGTAAAAGCCCAACTAGCGGGCGAATTTATCAAAATCTACCCCCTGTCAATAGAAGATTTTCGCATAGTACAAAGACACCTTGTAGAATCAAACATCGAATTTCATTCCATTAACCTAAAGGCCGATAGGCCGATTAAAATTTTATTAAAAGGTCTCCCCCCAAATTCACAAATAGAAGAAATTGCCCATGAGCTTAACTCTCTAGGTTTCAGCACCCATCGCATATCACAACTCAAAGATTACCGTACCAAAGCCCCCCTACCCATCTTTCTGACGTACCTAAACCCCACTAAGGGATGGGAAAAAATCCGAGAAATCACCACCCTCCTTGATATGACAATCAAAATAACAGACTTTCAGTCCCGCGCAGTTAAAATGCGCTACCGTTGCCAGCGGTACAACCATAGTAGTGATTGCTGCCGTCTTCCCCACAGATGTGTAAAGTGTTGAAGACCCAGGCCGACCGGCTCGTCAACAGGGACATGAGCAACCGATTAGCCGGCCGGAGATGTGTAAAGTGTGGAGAAGGTCACCAATCTAGAGACTGTACTAAATCCATTACAACTCCCCCTAAATGCGCAAACTGCCTTGGCCCCCATACTGCAAATTACAGACTCTGCCCATCAAATCCGTACAACAAGGACGCTTACATCCCGGGACCTTATGTCCCCCCCGCAACTCGCGCCCCTGCACCGCAGCCTAAAGACTTCCCACCCTTCCGACCTTCATCCCAAAAAATCATCCCCACTCAAAATGCTACTCTAAATCAGCCCACTCCCATTTCAAACGAACAAATTCCTGCCCAACAAACCACCATTACTACTACTACAACCAAAACCTTTGCTGAAATCACCTCAAACGCCACTGAAAAATCTGCTCCCACTCCGGAAAATCAAAACTCAAGACTTGCTAAATCTCTCACGAAATACACTCCTAAAAGAACTCCCCTTACCGACCCAAATAACTTACCGCTGGCAAATCTTTCCATACATTCTTATATTACCCCCCCTCCCCCTGTTCCTGACACCACTCCACAAAAATCATCAAACCACTCTGAAAAACCAAAATCAAATCTTTCATCACATTTTACTGAGATCTTAAACATTTTCACCGAAATCAAAAATATATTTCAAAGCTTTAACATCGATATGACGAAAATTAAAAAATTCATTGCCCAAATCCGCACTAGCTTCAATGAAAACTCAAACCCCCTAAATAAACTTTTTGCGATCCTCACTGCTCTTGAAGAAGTCTTCTGTCCTGTTTCTAACACCCATGATGAATAGTACACCGCATACCCTTAGGATCCTCTTCTGGAACACAAATGGACTTACTGGCAAAATCACGGAATTCCGCGACTTCATAAATTCGAACCCCTTTGAAATCCTCCTAGTACAAGAAATTAAACCTGGCCGTCATCCTCCCTCCCTTAAAATTCCAAATTATAAACTCTACTCTGCCTACAGATATCAAAATGCCACCTCCCCCTCCCCATATGGAGGAGTCTCCATCTACGTCAAAAACAATATCCCCCACTATGAACTGTATTCCATCAATTCCAACCTAATTGAAAACAAACTTATAAAAGTCACCCTTCCAAACCACCCGCCAATTGTTATTGGTTCTGTCTACGTCAGACACAGTGGCTCTGTCGACATTATCCCCGACCTTCAAAACACCTAAATTCAAATCTCAGAACTATCCTAGCAGGCGATTTCAATGCCCACCACCCTTCTTGGAACTGCCGCCGCAGAACTCTTTTTGGCACTCAAATTCATAACTTCACCTCGACCAATAATATCCATATTGCCGTACCTACTAGCCCCACCCACTACTCTCTCTCGGCTGCCCCCTCCACCATTGATTTTGCCCTTTTAAAGAATATTCACTACCCTCACACCACGGACACCCTAAATGAACTAAGCTCCGACCACCTCCCTGTCCTTCTTTCCCTAAATTTAAATACCCTCCTCCCTGTTTCCAATCTCCCAACCTTCACCAACTGGAAAAACTTCAAAAAATCACTTAAAATGTCCACCCTTCTAAATCCTCAAATTAAAAGCCCGGCTGACCTTGATTCAGCTGTAAGTAACGTAACTCTTGAAATTCAACGGGCCCTTTCGGATGCTACATCCACCCGCCCTGCCCCCCGCTACAACACACTTCCACCCCACATTATTAGCCAAATTAAAACAAGAAACTTCACTCGCAGGCTATGGCAATCTACCAGAAACACCCAAATTAAAACCCACCTAAATTCATTAAACCGCAAACTTAGAGCGGACATCAAAATTTTCAAACAGCAAAGCTGGAAACATTTCATTGAATCCCTTTCCCCCGAAGACAGAACCATATGGAGAGAAATAAAGCGTGTTAAGAAACCTTCTGGCCAGATTCCCCCCCTCCGCTCCGCCACAGGAATGGCATTCTCAAACCTTCAAAAAGCCGACATACTTGCTAAAACCTACAAAAATCAGTTCAAACCCAATAATTCTACTAATAACACCCATTTTCAGGCCCAGATTACCCGCCAAGTTGAAAATTTCATGAGCCCCCCCCCCCCCCCACTTTTGGACCGCATCACCCCTACCACCCCGTCTGAACTTTTCGATATCATTAAAAGCTTTAAAAACAAAAAAACACCCGGACTAGACAGAATCACTAATAAAGCCTTAAAATTTATCCCCCTAAATATCCTCTTTTACCTCGTACACATCATTAATGCCATACTTCTCTTACACCACTTCCCCGACCAATGGAAAACCGCGATTATCATACCTATTCTTAAACATGGCGGCGACCCCTCAAACCCCTCTGCCTACCGGCCCATTTCTTTGCTTTCCTCCCTTAGCAAACTGGCTGAACGAGTTATCCACAACCGCCTTTTTAAATTTATTGACTCCAACAATATTATTATTCCCGAGCTATTTGGTTTCCGCCCTGCCCATTCAACCACCCACCAGCTGTTGCGTGTTGTGGAATTTGTCTCTGACGCCTTCCACAACAAACAATCAGCTGGAGCCATTCTTTTCGACGTTGAGAAAGCATTTGACCGTACGTGGCATAAACGACTCATCTATAAACTCATCAAAATAAATGCCCCCCCTCCCCTTATTCAAATCATAAACTCATACCTCCAGCACCGTAATTTCCACGTACGGATCCTAAACACCCTTTCTTCTAAAAATCCTATCAAAGCAGGTGTCCCTCAAGGCTCTATTCTTGCCCCCCTTCTTTTTAATATTTTCGTTAATGATACCCCCCGCGCACCCCACTCCACCCTCTGTATGTACGCAGATGATACATGTATCATCTCCGCACATCGGAACGTTAATTATCTACATGCTAACCTCCAAAATCATATAGACCTACTTGAGACCTACTACAACCAATGGAAGATAAAAATTAACCCCTTCAAATCGCAGGCCATCTTTTTCTCTTGGAAAAGATTCCCACCCCCTCCAATTGAAATCCACGATCAGCCAGTCTGCTTCGGCCGTTCTGCAAAATATTTAGGAGTGCACCTTGACAGCCGCCTCACCTTTAATGATCACATCAGCCATGTCACCAAAAAAGCCAAAAAACTTGCCGGCGCCATGAACCACCTCCTCTATTCAAAACATTTAGACCTCAAAAATAAAATCCTTCTTTTTAAAACTATTATCATCCCCCTCCTACTCTACGCATGCCCTGTCTGGGGCTTTGCCAGTAAGTCCAGTCTGAACAATATCCAAATTGAACAAAACCGCATACTTAGAACCATCAGAAGAGCTCCAAGGTATCTGCGAAACGACGTAATAAGAAATGACTTTAATATTCCAACAATCAAACAAACCATCAAGAATATCTCTTCAAACTTTTTTCAAAACGTTCCTACCATCCAAAATGAGTTACTATTTACAATAACTGATTACGACCCTCGTCGGCAAAGAAAGCGTCCGCGAGCTGTCCTCTTCGAACCCCCTTAGGCCTTATAATTCCTTATGCCTTCCATTTCCTGCCCCTTAGTGTATCTGAACCTTTTAAAATTAAAAAATTTTTTATTAATTTTAAATATTTATTAAACGGGAGCTTTAAATCTAGCACTGTATCTTAATCCTTGTTCGCTCCTGCTCTCTTCCCCTTTTTCTTGCCGCCACTCTCACATAGTTGGCAGCACTAGCTTTGCTCCTCTTTGCATTTTTCTCATACCTGTGCAGCTCATGAATTTCAAGAATATCATACAAGAGTATACCATGCCGGAGGTTTAGGTCTTATCGACTCGGTACTCCACTCAACAACCCACATTGCGTACGGACGGATATTAAGATTTTGGAAGAACTTTATTGCGTTTTTTGCAATTTGTTTGTTTATTTTGGTAATCCCGAAGTCTTGATGGATGACGTCATTCCTAAGGAATCTGGGGTCTTTTCTAATAAATCTAAGAGTTTTGTTTTGAGTTCTTTGAATTTTTTTTAAGTTGCTATTATCAGTGAATCCCCATATCGTGGAACCGTAGAGCAGGATTGGCCGAAGAACAGTTTTATAGAGGAGAGTCTTGTTTTGGTAGTTAGCATGGGGGGAGTGCAGAATGGAAGACAGTAAGTTTCTGGCTGCGTGAAATTTCTTGATTGTAATATTAATGTGTGGTTTCCAAGTCATTTTAGAATGCTCCAGTCGTTCGTGAGAAAAAATAAATTTGAGTCTATAAAGAAAACCATGCACTGCCCACATCACATTTATTACCTTCCTTATATACATAATATAATGTATAAGGAAAGTATTGTGACTGTGTCGAAAATTCGAATTCGAGTTTTCGACGGAAGAGTGCGTTTCAAGCATCCCTGATCACTAATCTAACATTTTTGAGGTGATGTTTCTGTGTGTGTGTGTGTGTGAGCGTGTGTGTGTGTGTGTGTGTGAGAGAGTGTGTATGTGTCTGTGTGTGTGTGTGTGTGTGTGTGTGTGTGTGTGAGTGAGACTTTGGAAACGATATCTCACGAACGAATAGAGCGATTTGAATAAAATTTGGTACAAAAATTACAATCCGTGAATACTGGAAGCCTATTGCTTCTAAGCACAATCAAATGTTCAGAACCTCTCTGAATTTTCGAGTGAAATTTTGAAAATATCATCAAAAAATCAAAACCTTTCATAAAGTTACGCAAATAGACATTTCTTATGTAATTTTTACTTAGAAAACGATTGACATAAATTTTAAAACGCTAGCAGAAACTGTTCTTGAGATATTACATATTTTTTAAATTTATCAAAAAATCCCATAAATTAAAAGAAAATATTAAATGTTCAGAAATATGTTTACTTTTCATATGTAATATCATGCAATAAATTTGGTGACCTCATTCTCGTGGATCTAGCTAGTTCCATTCATGAGAAAAGATACTTTGAGTAATACTTTTGTATTTGAACGTCGTCATTTATCTGCTATAAGAATAACTTATTTCTCCGTCCATAACGCTTGGCGAGATTTTGGCGACGAATTTGGTGGTATGTCGCCAACTTGGCGACTTTTTTAAATGTTGCTAACTTAAGGATAATCTCGCCAAATGGATAAAAATGACGCTAAATCAATGAAAATGACGACTAATTAACGAAAATTCAATATCTTTGAAAGAATATAAGTATCTACTATAAAAATAACCAATTTTTTTTAATGTGAAAGTAGTAAATTCATTGCATTATATAAGAAAAGTCATATGCTGGCCACATCAGATTATTTTGATTAGCAATGCACGACACTTAGTGTCAAATATATTTATCTAAATCAAAATTTGGCTGACATTCTTCTACTATTTTACTGTTTTGCAAAGTTCGTTTCTCTAACTTTTGAAATTCTTCGTTAGAGGCTCTACAATGCCTTTTATTTGATCTAGAATGGTCACTTTGCTATAAAGAGATTGAACGTGATTTCTCGTGAACCTTTCCTTGCAAAGTAATTACTATGTTTAAGGATTTTCCATGGAACCCTATAAATTATTTGTTTCATAAGAAAAAGTATTACACCTCTGTAATATTGTAGAACTTTGTATCCTACCGAAACTGTGTGTGTTCTTTTTTTCATAATGTTCAATGTTGTTGTAAGTGTTTAAATGTTTTACACCTCTGTAATATTGTAGAACCTTGTATCCTACCGGAAGTTTGTGTGTTCTATTTTTCATAATGTTCAATATTGTTGTAAGTGTTCAAATATGTTACACATCTGTAATATGAGTATTGTATCCTACCGAAAGGATGTGTTCTTTTCTTATAATGTTCAATATTGTTATAAGTGTTCAAATGAATCCGTCAACCGCAAAAATTTAAACCATGGTTCTTTAAAAACCTCATTGATCAGCAGGAGATTCCATGATAATTTTTTTAATCAGAACTGAGTTCTCTCTCTCTAGAATCGTGTGTGGAAATTCTTAATGATACCGTTACACTTACTTGAATTTATTGCTGAATCCATATCTATCAATATCAAAGCTTTATCTATAACCGATTATGAATAAAATAGATATTAAAAAATGAAAATGCAATTCATACGAAATCTTAATATTGTGACACGAAAATGCTTTAGATCCTGACCTTTAACTAAACACATTCTTGCAGAGATATTGAATGACACGCGAAAAAAAAAAAATACCGAACTTTTCTCCATATCCATTCCCTTGTTCAATGATATGCTGTTGAATAAAGTTTCTCCTCCGCTATTCAATAAATAACCAACAGCCGGAATAGAAAACCGCCTCTCATAATCCAAATCCATAAAAAGAGCCTATTCCAGTATAGGAGAATTCCTTTCCTTATTGGGACTGCCCTACTTTGAATGCTTTATACGTAATAAGATATATTCATTCAAGATATTTTTTCTTAGATAATATAGCATAAACCACGGAAATGTTCTATGATATAATATTAGATGACATTCAATTTCGTGACATTATCAACTCGAAATAAATAAATTGAATTGGCAAGCATAGCATAATAAAATATTTTTGTTTGTTTGCTCGTTTGTTTGAATGAGGGCGGTGTAGCGATAAATCTAAATGACCCACAACTACAAAATTCGGAGCAGTGGTGCGTTGAGTCAGCTTCCAAGATACCTCAAAGAGATTCTTTTCGATTTCAGTTATTTATGTTAAAAATCAATTTTGAGCGATTTTCACACGAATCGGTTCCTAATCATTTGAAATATTTTCACAGGGTTTCCATTTTAACACAATTGGAAAACCAGAAGAACGCCCCTTCTAATGAGCTTCTAAGAATCAGGAAAAATGAGAAAAATTAAGAGACATTCGAATACGTGTATTTTAGACCCATTTAATGTTAATTTGATTGCATCCATGAATTAAAGATTCAGACGATTATAATTGTTAGTATGAATATAGAGCGGTATCTTTGTAACATATATATATATATCGTATATATATATATATAAATAAAAATTGAAGGATTTTAATCGAAAATTATGCATAAACTACTGTATGTACAAAAAAAACCATCTCTAGCATATATGTTACAAATGAGTAACTATAGGCCTAGACTAAGGATGAAGATAGAAGGTAACATATCACTACAATGGAAAGGGGGATGAGAAGAATATTAGGATTCAAAAATCACAATTAAAAGTATATAAAAGTAATTAAAAATAAAACTCGACAAAAATGAGAATAGGCAATAAAAATCAGCTCAAGATAAGAGATTAAGAATAGAGAACAATCAATTGAAACTGCACAAAAAATGGCGGTTAGTTCGAAATTGCATTCTCATCAGGACAACCATACAATTCGAATTAAAACCGATAGAATAGCCAGTTTCTGACAATGGCGATAGTATTTAACTATAGACACCATTGGAACTGTCTACTGGCTAGTGGAAGGAGAAAAATAAATCAAGTGAATTATACAAATCTGAAAAACAATACCTCCTCGAACAGAAATATGAAATCACAAGCATAGCACCACGTGTAAGATAAACTAGTGACTGAGCATTTCACCTCACTTCGTCAATGCGAGTGGGCGAGCATTTCACCTCACTTCGTCAATGCGAGTGGGCGAGCATTTCACCTCACTTCGTCAATGCGAGTGGGAATGAATACATTTGAACGATACACAATATGTATGGAGACTTTCGAAAATAGTAAACAGTATAGGACTCAGGACAAGTGGAAAATAGTCATTCGAAAATAGTAAACAGTATTAGGCTCAGGCCAAGTGGTAAGTGAGGTGATAAGAATGGGTGAATTTTCAAAAATGAGTTAACCAATCAAAGATAAATAATGCATGTGTAAAATGATTACGTGGTATATTTGAAATTATTAATAATATTATTTCCAAATACTTCCGGATATTGGTAATTTTGACAAATGCGTTTAAGATTATTGATGTGGAGAAAGTGAAACTGAGGATCAGAAAGACGATGTATTCGAAATAGCTGGTTTAAAATGATGTTTCTAAACAATTGAATAGAACTACAAGATTGGTATGATAGCAGCTTTATGATAGTGAAGTTGTAAGAATCTTTATATACAGGTTGATTCAAAAGTTTGGAGCAAAAGTAAAACGCTATAAAAAATATCTATGGATCGGAAAGATATGCGGTTTGAAAATTAATATTCAACGTAGTGGGAGATTTCGTATAGCTTGAAAAAAATAGTTCAAAATCTCAACACTAGGAGGCGTTGCTGCAGATAAAGCCATGGAGGTGACTTATGCATATTGCTCACGCAACACAAAATTAGGATCAGGCAAACACATTATTGAATACCACCCCACGCCGTACGTTAAGTGATGGAATTGCCACGGTCAACATTTGGCGCAGATCGCCTACGGAGCAGGCATAGCACACATGAATGCCCTGCGAGAGATCCCCAGATTTCACACCCTGTGATTTCTGGTTGTGGGGATGCCTAAAATAACGGGTCTATAGACGAAATCCTCAGTCTTTACCACCACTGACAAATGCCTTACGGCAGGAGGTAGCAGCCATTCCCGTTGATATGGTGTTTCATGCTGTATCAGCCGTAATACCGCGACTGCACTCAGTACTCAAATGTGGTGGTGGACACATTGAGCACTTGCAGCTGTAAATCATGTTGAAATAAAATATCTCATTTCACAATTATTATCTCGCATTGTTTACTTTGCAGCAGCGTCCCCTAGCGTCGAGATTTTGAACAATTTCGTTTTCATGCCATACAAAATCCCCCACTACGGTGAATATTCTGCAAACTGCATGTCTCTCCCACCCATAGATATTTTTATAGAATTTTACTTTTGCTCCGAATTCTTAAATCAACCTGTATATATATATATATATATATATATATATATATATATATCAAATATTTAATCAAATATTTAATCATCATAATATAGTTAAAAAGTCCTTTAATTCTCCTAATGAAGACCATAATATTTATAATTCCTTCAACAATCATAATAGTAAATCAAAAAGAACTAAAAGAGCAAGTAAATATAATAAAAAATTGCCATCATTATCTGAACTAAAAAATGCCATCCTTCAGCAACATGCAAATTTTAAAATTACTTTTGATTGGAAACAATGTAAAAACTGGATTTTCGCAATTAAAAAACAGCAATTAAATATGGTATATAACCTTTTTCTAAGTACTGCATTTGATAACGTTCATTTTAAACATTTATTCTATGATTTGCTCATTACCAGAAGTAAAAATCTTAATGGTTATTTATATGTCACAGACGTGAACTTTAATGACGAATCAAAACAAAATACTAAAATAAACGAATATTGTACCTTGAATTTTACTAATTCTGTCTTAAATAATCTGAAGATAAATAATTTTTTAAAATCGGTTTCCAATTACTTTCCAGTCAAACATGTAAATATTAAAATTGCTTATAAATATGATAAACCGCTAGGACGTTATATTTTCAACTATAATCAAATTGCCAAATCAGTAGATATTAATCAAAACTATGAATTGGATAAAGAGTCATATTGCCACTGTCATTTAGAAAAATACAAAGACTTCGTAGATAAACACCATGGGCATGTTATAACGGGAAATCTAAATATTATTAATTATGATGCACTAAGATCACTGATGTTACTGGGTACTAAGTACCGTCTACCTACTAAATTTAAACATAAATTAATTTGTAAAGGTTTATTTCTTGACTTAAATAAATTTATCTATAAAATCAGTTATAAATATCAAATCCCTGTAGAAGCCTTTAAACCCTGGAGAGTCTTAATAGAGCAATACTTAAATCATTATATATATAATCAGAAAATTAATAATTCATATAAACTTAATTCAATTAAAAATGATATTAAAGAAATACAAAATGATTTTGTCATTACATATGTCGATAAAGCATGTGGAAACTACTCAATTATATGTAAATATTATTATAAAAATACCCTTCAGTCACACTTACTTAATAATCAAATCTATAATTTACATAAAACTAACCTTAAAATCTTATACAATAGAATATCAGCCAAATATAAGCAAATCCATCTAAAAAATAGTTGTAATAACATTCCATATATTGTTTTAGTACCCAAGTTTCATAAATCCCCTGTTGCTTTTCGAACCATTACCAGTGGGCATAATTCTTACATTACTAATGCTGGAAAATTATTATTAAAGATATTACATGAAATATCCTTGTCAGATGAAATCTCAAATAATTGTCATATTGTAAAAAACAGTTTTGAATTAGGTAAGAAATTGAAAACTCTTACAAATATTCGTAGTACTTATACCTTTGATTTCAAAGATTTGTTTAATAATATTAATATAGATGATCTGTATAAAGTTATATTAGGAATTTTTGAAAAATATAATATCAACCTAAAATATTCAAATTTTCTATTTAAAAAATTACTTAACTTCACTCTTTATGAGAATTATATTCAACATGGTGGTACTTTTTTTAAACAACAGGTTGGTATCCCACAAGGGGGGTGTGCCTCATCATTGTTAGCTAATCTGTATTTATTCTTCTATGAAAAAAACATTAATCCAAGCTTGCATAATATGCACATGTTTAGATATTTAGATGACATTTTATGTGTATCCCCAAATAATAATATCCCTATAGTATTAAACTTTTATCCAAAAAATTTACAATTAAATGCAAGTAATAATGACACAAATGTTGCAAACTTTTTAGATTTAAATTTAAATTTACAAAATTGTAATATGGTTATAAACTTGTATGATAAAAGACAGGATTTTAAATTTAATACATCAAAAATTCAACATTTTGACTCTTGTTTGCATATATCTGTATTTAGAAATATTATAATAAACCAGGCTCTTAGAATCAATAAAATTTGTGATGAAGATTATAAATTAGCGCACTTTATGGAATTATTGAGTACAGCGACTAATAATGCATATCCCCCCAAGTTTGTTATTAAAATTATCAACTCAGTGTATCAAATTTCACTCGATAACATCCTAGAAAACATTCCCAATTATAGTGACTAACATACAGTAGGGAAAAAAAAAAATATATATATATATATATATATATATATGTATGTGTGTGTATATATGTATATATATATATATATATATATATATATGTATATGTATATATATATATATATATATATTATATATAATTATTAATTATATAAATAAAAATGAAAAATAATAAACTAAGTCAAAAACATTAGAAAAATCAAAAAATAGGAAAATAAGATGCATTAACATTAATGTTTTGAATTTTATTTTCGCAAAAAAATGTAACTTTTGTCAGTATTGAAACTACGTTTTGAGCGCCCTTATAATGGTGTATAGTGGCATTCTCGATTATCCATTTTTCATATGAATTACTTGTTTAGTAGGAATTTTCATCTTTGATTCATATTCATATTCATGTTTGCATATTTGGGAAGTTGTATTCTGAATTGCTTGTCCAGTCTCCAGCTTAGACTCACTGGACGGGTTTGGGAGTAACTCCGTGAACGTTCGTACTGCCTCCCTGGTAGAATTTCGACTTGTTCATTCCGGTGCTTCTAGATTAAGCTGTTGAGGTTGATCGTGTATACACGTGGTAGAAGAATAGTTCATGCCGCATGGTAATACAATTTTCTTAATGTATCCTTTTTTTCATTTTTGTTGCCTGTAGTCTGAGTTTAAGTATTTATAGTAATGTATTATTGCTTAATCTGAAACAGGCATTTGTTTGGGTTAATTGAAATTAAATACTCAGACCTGACGATGAATTTAATTCTAATTAATCATCGAATTTGGGATGGTGCTGTTCTTTTCTCTTATCGGCATTATGGCTTTGAATTTGCTTCTATGGTGATGTTAATATTACTTGAATTGTATTTTTTTTTATTTTTACATAATTCTTATTATTACATTTCAAACATATATATATATATATATATATATATAACATAAATAGAAGGAAGAAAGAACGACAATGTATCAAAAAAATTTTAAAAATATTCAAACCACGATATTTTCTCTTCATTTTTACTGTGGAAATTTTTAATACTTTTATAATAGCTTTTAAAATAGCCTAAAAGCACATGATTTTCCTTCAGAAAACAGAATTCGTATAGATCAATACTGCATATCTTAACACTCAATAGTTCTATGTCATCACATTTCTTAATTACTGCTTTTTCTATAAAATATCCTTTATATGCTTGATATTTTGTCAGCAGTGTACAGCTTAATTAATTCAAAAGCCCCAATGATCATTGAGAAATCTCAAACATTAGACATTGTTTCATTTTTAACACTTTACAACAAAGTTGAAAAGTGTTTATGACTTTGTTCATTCTGTCTGTCTGTCTGTCTGTCTGTCTGTCTGTCCGTTAGCACGATAACTGCCGTAAAAATGACTTAATCAAAATGAAATTTTTAACACTTTACAACAAAGTTGAAAAGTGTTTATGACTTTGTTCATTCTGTCTGTCTGTCTGTCTGTCTGTCTGTCTGTCTGTCCGTTAGCACGATAACTGCCGTAAAAATGACTTAATCAAAATGAAATTTTAGTATGTTGTTCAGACGGTCTGTAGGACCTATGGGAATATAAATAAATAATATCACACAATTAGTTTTGGATTGAACCCGGGTTGAAAAAATGAAATACATTGAGCCCTATGGGACCTAATTTTTCTAACATTTTTTAAGCGGATTTAAAATTCACAAATTGCTTCGAAAATTTTAGGTAATAGTCAAATTGTTCCATAAAATATATAAAAAAAAATTCAGCTAAATATATTCAGTAGTTTTTTAAATAAAAATTAAAATAATAATTACACATCTTATATGAAACGATCACGTGACCATGATATGAAACGATCACATGACCCACTTCAAAATGATATATGGCATCCATCTTGTTTCAAATTCGTGATTTTTTATTCTTTTTAATTCATATTGAGTGTTGTATACATCCTAAAACTACTTTATTTCTGCTTAAATTCTGTGCATCTACATACTAAAACAACACAATGACAATATATTTGAGTTTAAATTCTCATTCAAATTTGATTATTTCTACAACTAAGCCTATTTTTCACCTATGTAAAATGTAAACAGCAAAATATGTAGAATGAGTTGTATTAGAATTACTGTATTTCTTTAACACAAAATAATTCAGTCCATGGAGTCTGCATGGCTGATATGAATGAAATATTAATTGATTTTATAAACAGAAGGACGATTTTTTTAAAGAAGTTTTAAGCATAAAGTTTATGAATTGTAGCTCCATGGTCTTAATTTTTAAATAAAATAAATTATTATAGTATTGTGATGAATGAAATGGAGAAAGTTATGAATGAAATCCTGCTTTTATAGAGAGATCCAGGCGTGTTATTTTTTCTATGACGTCATTTCAATTAATTTCAGTTGTTTTCGATGAAGTTTTCAAATATAATAAATTATCGTAGTATTATGATAGATTTAAAAATATTACCGTGGAATGTATTGATTGCATTTTAGAGATATTTAAACCACGCAATTTATATTTCAATGCCGTCATTTGAATGAAGTTCATTTTTTTTAATGAAGGTTTAAGTTTTCAAATATAATAAATCAATGTAGTATTGTGATAAGTTTTAAAATATTACCGAGGAATGTATTGCATTTTCGACTTTTTTAAATAAAATTGCATTGAAGTTGGAAAGTGTTTCATAATCAATGCTTTAAGCATGATTGATCTTTCTTGTTATATACTCCTCTGTTTGAATGTCACTCTTGATTGCTGCATATTTATACTTTAATTTGTCTGTTGACTTATTAGAAAGTCATCGTGCTTCATGACCGGATTACTTTTTCTGTCGTAATTGATAATTAGTAGGTTTATTTCAATCTAATACTTTGTCGTAATTGATAATTAGTAGGTTTATTTCTATCTACTACTTTCTTAAATGATTAATTATTTATCTTTTCTAGGTGTTACATCATTTATTATTTATTTGGTTTATCATGATTTTTTTGTTATTTTGTTATATACATATATATATATATATATGTGTGTGTGCATATATATATATGTGTGTGTGTGTGCATATATATATATATATATAATCGTAATACGTGAAATTTACCTAAGAATACAGATATGCATTACGCAAAAGTATGTAAGGTGGAAGTAAACTCAATTTCAGAAGCAAAGCTCTCCTTTACTTTGCTGGAAAAATAAATTTCTTTTTAGAATCCTTTGAATAAACTTCTTGATTGAACTCTATTTCTGGCACATGTGCAATACAGATTTCCTGCCGTATTCAAATTTTCAATTTGATATTTACAAATCCATAAACTTTTATTGATATACTTTTATGCAAATATACATTTTATACATCGTTTAATTTTAGATATATATATGCAGATAAAGCATTTAGGACGATTTAGATATGACCATGCAGACAAAGGAAAAATTATTTCTTATAAAAAATTAGCAGATATACGCGGCGTTGCTCGGTATAATATTGAAATAAAATTAACTTTATATAAAATATGAATAGTTTAGCCCGCAATCTGTTCTCATTTTAGCTTAGCAAACAAATCAGAAAGTATGAATCGGCGAGCCTCTTTCTTGTTATAAGCCACCATCATAAATAGACTGAAGCAGGTGTTTATCTTCTTGCTGTTTCGCGGGTAGGTATGGGAGGATAAAACGTATATCGAAATATTCCCTGATTCGGCCATATTGATTAAACATATCTGATGTGTATATTGTCATGTATTTGCAAAAATAAACTCATATTTTGCGCAAATACTTGACAATGCATAACTTGACAATTCTCAAATATAACTTGACAGTATTCATTAAACAATATAGTTCACATATGAATTGATTGCAATAATTAGAAGCTGATATTTTATTACATAAAATTGATCACTTGCGTTCCAATTAACAGATTTCTTAAATTCAAAATTTGAATTCTTATAATATGTTTTTTATTTATTCGATTTCTTATATTCGAATCCTCATAATATTCTTATAATATTGTATTTAACATTACGTTGTTTTATTTTTAAAATGCGAATCTTGTTACTGTAATAACCATCGCTAAATGGATGTATAAAATCTGGGCGTTTTGTCCGCCATATTGATTTAATTCTTATACGATTCCATATCAAAATATAATTAGTATATCACCCTTTAAAAACATAATTTACCACCCCCTAGACCCCTACCCCTACCAGATCGTATCTGTCCCACAAACCTTGAAACTTATTAGATTTTGAATCAAGAGCATTAATTTTCCCAAATAAACAGGAATCTTCAAATAGACTAAACTTCATTTTTCAAGATATTAATATTCATCAATTTTCCGTCATTTTCTCTAATTTGGTGTCATTTATGCCATTTTGGCAACATTTTCTTTTGACAACTTTTGACAGCCTTTTAAAATAGTCGCTAAGTTGGCGATATTTTGTCAAATTGTCACCAAATTTATCGCCAAACATTATAAACAAACACACAAACAAATAAATTATTTTTGGCAAACTGTTGGGTGTCAAAATACAAAACTGTTTCAAAAAGCATCGGTCTTCAGAAGATCGGATTGCTTTTAAAATTAATAAGTTTCCGGTTTTCACTATCATGAAAATTACTAAAATCTAATTATGAAAATTAGAAAAACTTCCTCTATTTGTACTTTTCACATAATGTAGCGAAACATAAAATTTTATAGCAGTATTCGTTTTTGACTTAACGCCCATACCTCATAGACATACACACTACAGACATAGGTATACACACACACACACAGACATAGGTATACACACACACACACACTGACATAGGTATACACACACACAGACATAGGTATACAGACATAGGTATACACACACACACATATATATATGGCCATATTTCCAAAAATGTTAGAAATTAATTCAAGAAGTCTATAGAGTTCCAATTAAAGGGATTTTTTCTAAGTCTAAAAGCTGAGTTTATTTTTTTCTTTTCTCTGAAAAACTAACAAACGAAAACTCCTAAATTTCTGGAAATTATACTCAGAAACAAAAGATAAAAGGTAACACTTTCATTCAAATAACAGTAAGACCTATTGCCTAAATAAATAAATTAAAACGTACTATTTGTACGAGAAGTCCTTAGACAATATACCAAAACATACACAAAAATACATTTAAGTATTAGGGGCAATGCTTCTTTTGCCTATCGTACTTAACTCAAGCGAAATGCAATATACGTACACAATACTATTATTTCTAAGCTAAATTCTTAGGATCAACATGAACCCCGTATAATATGGTAAGACTAATCAGACGTCGACAACCAGGCAACCAGGATTTATCCAGCAATTCGACGAAACATCTGCGGCACCATGGCTTTGCCAAGTTTGGGTTGTGATTGGTAACTGTAATCTGAAGATCAATTAGGCTGTTAGTTCATAGGAAAATCATAATTTAAATCCAAATGAGGGAAATGATAACAAATAGGTAATCATGACCGCACAGGTCTTACGACAATGTGCTTTTCCGTTAAAGTCCAAACATGGAAGATTTTCGAGGCAACAATACGCTATCTATGTAATAGCATAAGAAAATAAATTTAACAAGAAAATTCTAACATTTTAAAATTTATTAAAAGAAGAAATGTTTTGCAACTTCAAACATAATAATTGAATTAAAAAAGGAAATCTGTTTATCACTGAAACTGGTATTGCATGATGGTCCATTAGTTCATGAACTTTTTTAAAGACTGCTCTATCTTCAATTTTGCAAATAATCATGCCACTTTAGAAAAATTAACTTCACTGCCTCTCTATATATCTCTTAATTAATACAATTGTATTCTTATAGAAAACACCGCATACTTTAAATGATAATTACCATTTCAGCAAAAATTTTAATACAATAATATACAGGGAATAAGAATGAGTACTAATTTTAAATAAATGATACATTTAAAACGAGTTTCTACTTAACCATCTCATATATCGATATTCCGTATTGTGTCAATCTATTTTTACTTTATAATATAGATAGGGTATAGATAAAGTATTATGTTTACGAAAATTTTTTATTTCGAGATTTCGATGCACACATATGTTATAAGGCCTCCTATAATATATGCAAGATAGCTAACACAAATATTACTAAATGTTCAAGAAACTTTATATTCAACTTTGATATCAAACATCTAGAACTAACTAGATAGAATTGCTTGAAATTCGAGTAAAAACTTCAAAATTAATTCGAAATTTTATATTTTCTTAACATGGCAACATAAGAAAGATTGTGACATAATCATACATAAAAAGGGTTATTTCAATGATCGCAAAACTATATATATATATATATATATATATATATATATATAAATTGAAAGATGTTAATCGAAAATTATGCATAAACTACTGTATGTACAATAAAACCCATCTCTAGCATATCTGTTACAAATGAGGAACTATAGACCAAGACTAAGGATAAAGATAGAAGGTAACATATAACTACAATGGATAGGGGGCTAAGAAGAATATTAGGATACAAAATTCACAATTAAAAGTATGTAAATGTAAATAAAAATAAAAAAGAAAACACGGCAAAAATGAGAAAAGGCAATAATAATAAGCTCAAGATAAAAGATTAAGACATAGAGAATAATATCAATTGAAACTACCCAAAAAACGGCGGTTAGTTCGAAATTGCATTCTCATCAGGACAGCCATACAATTCGAATTAAAACCGATAGAATAGCCAGTTTCTGACAATGGCGATAGTATTTAACTATAGACATCATTGGAACTGTCTACTGGCTAGTGGAAGGAGAAAAATAAGTCAATTGAATTACAAATCAGAAAAATAATACCTCCTCGAACAGAAATATGAACTCACAAGCATTGTTACCACGTGTAAGTTCAACAAGCGGCTGAGCATTCACCTCACTACGTCTATGCGAGTGGGCACCGGAATGAATACATTTGAGCGATACATAATATGTATGGAGACTTTCTTAAATAGTAATCAGTATAGGACTCAAGACAAGTGGAAAATAGTCATTAGAAAATAGTAAACGGTATTAGACTCAGGCCAAGTGGTAAGTTAGGTGATAAGAATGGGTGAATTCTCAAAATTGAGTTATCCAATCAAAGATAAATAATGCATGTTTAAAATTATTACGTGATATATTTGAAATTATTAATAATATTATTTACAATAACTTCCGGATATTGGTAATTTTGACAAATGCGTTTAAGATTATTGATGTGGAGAAAATGAAACCGAGGATCAGAAAGTCGATATATTCGAAATAGCTGGTTTAAAATGATGTTTCTAAACAATTGAATAGAATTACAAGAATGATATGATAGAAGCTTTATGATAGTGAAGTTGTAAGAATCTTTTTTATCATAGAGATTGGTGATTACATGATTATTGAGGGTATCTAAATTTAGGTCTAAAAAATTTACAGTTTGACTAACGCTAGGCTCATTAGGAATTAATTCTAGGTTAGATCTATTATTTCAATGATCGCAATGATCTAAAAGATCTATTATTTCAATGATCGCAAAACTGTATATATATATATATATATATATATATATATATACATATATATATAAGCCTAAAATTCTTAAAAATCTCTCCTTAGTATTTTATTTTAGCCAAACATCTACATTCTATTGAATATACATTACAATGTATTTTCATTATAATGATTGCAGATAAAATAATTTCTTCTGCCTTTTCATCTGCCATCAAAATCCTTTTATTTTGCAGCTTGTACTATAGAATATCACTTTTTATAGCCTTTACGCAGTACTGTTATTTATTACTCACCATTGGCAACAGTAGATCTTTACTTTAAATTTTAGCGAATGGCAACATTTGTCTTATCATTTATTGCTCGTCATGGTTATACATTTGAGGTGTATTTTCAGGTATTTGTTTCCTAACTATTTTTTTAATCTTTATGCTTGTCGTCCGAAGAACACGAGTTTATAGATAGAATCTATCTCGTGTTTCAGAAACAAGCATTTTTGTGCTCATTTCGATTAAATATTTGGAAGATTTTTTTTCGAAATGAACCATTCTTAAGCCTAGAACTTTTCCACGTGCAAAGCTTTAATGCTTGGTATTTTTTGTATTCCTATTTTCGATTCCACACCATTCATAATTGTTGATTATCGTTAGCTTGATGACCAGTAATATGCATTTAAATTTCTTCTTTATGGTTGAATTTCTTTTTTATTTCTTTGTATTTTGTAGGCAAATTTTAAGGTAGTTAGTGTATTATGAGTTACTACTTCTATTTTATCATTGGATTTTCATTTTTAATATTATATATATAAATATATATATATATATATATATATATGTTTCAATCATTGTAGTGAAAAATAGCCCCGATACAATTTTGTATGCATAACGTCAATATGCACCCCCTCTGGGGTGCAAGTTCCCACAAAGTTCCCACACAGGGAGGAGGCATTATCAAACTTGGTAGGAATTGAAAAAATTTGTCAAGTTCTTTAGCATGTTGAGTAACATACACAATACTTATGATCATTTGGACCAACGTTATAGATTTTTTAAATTTTTCCTGTAAAATTTGAAAAAGAAAATATCACAAGCAACTTAAAAATAGATTCTTGTATGGGAAGTCAGTAAGGTAAAAAAATTTAACATTTTCAATACATACTTTTCCTTACAGATAAACAACTTTTGATATTGCGGGAATATAATTACAACAAACTGAGCATTCTTATAGCTTATTATTAATATTATCATTTATCACTTATGAAACGTTCTTAGTAATTCTTACCATTGCTAATATCTTTTAAAAATGGGTTATCATTGTCTCTGTAAAACTATTTGGGATTTATGGAGTCGATTATTATTATATTTAATCTTGCAAAAAATCATGAGTCTTACTGCCATTACACATGAAAAGAATGTGGGCGGCGCATGCTTTTTATCTTTCTTTCTTTCATAATACATTAAATTTTGTTTGATTTCATAAATTAATGCAGAAAATTATCCCAAAATGCTAAAAGACTAAAATATCTCGAGGACAGTTAAACGCAGAAAAATTGGATTGTTATTAATCTAATCATAGTTAAAAATTACTTAAATACAAGCATTTAAATGATAGACATGGTCATACATCTTTTGTCTCAGATATTGACGATTTTTACAAGACGTGTATAAAGAAAATGACAGGTTCCAACATCTAATCATCAATAGGGTAATCCACGAGTGACTATCCATGGTTTTTGGGGGAATTTGATCAATTAGTTTTTTAACTGGAGTGGATATTCTACAAACACACAGATGTCACGTTAAAAATACCTTTTTGGAATTCCAAATTCCTGAAACGCGTATATCATCGAAAACTCGAGTTGGGATTTTCGATACGATTACAATACTTTCCATGTGTGAAAATAGTATAAAATAATTTCAAATTCAATTTTAGTGGAGGTCTCTAATAAGAGTCTCCAATAACAGAACCCATAATACATGCAATGTATAGGACAGAAAATACCAGAATGCTGAACAGTAAACATATAAAGTGCTTTAAAACATGCTTTTTTAACCCCTTGACATTCAACTACGTCTTGGATACCTCGTATGTTTCATAAGCCATTGTACACATTGCGGTCTATGGGCCGGGCGCAGATTTAAATTTGGGCATGTCCAAATCTTACAGACATGTAGGGGGCGTGGTTTATAACCTGAAACTACACCTAATCAATGTCTCTTAATTAATTCGTATGTCAAGGTGACTGTCATTGGTGACTATCAAAATAAAAATATCAATATCAGCGCAATATGTATTAAGCTCATGTATGTATCCCTTTTACGTAACAAATATACAGTCTTTATAATACAGAAACATTTAAAAATGAGATCTAGGAAATTTTTATCAATGCATTATTATATGATATAACTAGATAATGTGCCCACGATTTAAAACATGGATTAATTGAATTAATTCATTCACTTTTAAAAGACGTAATCACTTCCTGCCTACTTTTTAGCAATTTAAAGGGTACTATTAATCCAGTCCATTTTTCAGTTAATGACATTTGCTAATTAATTTTTTAAGCAAATGAATAAAAATACGTGTACGCCCTAAATAAGCGCTTTTGGGCGTAAGACGCTTTAATCTCACAGCGTCAGTTTTTAAAAAGCACACTCTCAGCGGAAGCATAAGCAGCTTAGAATCGTCTATTCCTGAAATTGGATATAAAAATTAAGAAAATTAGGCTTCAAAGTTCATACTTCTATCAATTTGCTTTAAAAAACAAAACTCCATGAGTTTTGTCGTCAGAAGCGTTTAACTCCCCTTGTACGGAATTTCGTGGCTCTCCAATTCATCGATTTTCGCCTACCGAAGACACAGACAGAAAAACATCTTATTTACGTACGATAAACGCCTGATTTAACAAAAATAGCTTTCACATGTATTAAACAGTAATATGCAGCATGCATATTGTGTTCTGTATATTACATTTCTTCATATTTGCAATATGCAAATTCAATCCATACTTCTAATCCTTTCAGGAACAAAATTATATCTTCATTTATCTCCATTATATCTCAATTTCAAAATTCTGGTTGCAAAGCTTTGCTTACAGAAACATTCTCAAAAACATTTGACTGTAATAATATGTTTCTGAAGAACATTTTCATAATGAGGTTAAAACAACAAATCGAACTGTATTAAGAATGATTTCATCTCTGTTGCTGACAATATACTGATGTCTTTTGTTCGTGACTACATATTAGTAACTACATCTGACAAAAAAAATTTTATGTTATTTCCTAGAAAAGAAAACATTTACTATTGTTCTGAAGATACATTTGAAAATATTTGTCTTTTGATTATATTGAGTTATTGAAATCACATCCTAATCTTCAATGAATAATTCATTTTTATATTTTTTATCTTTTTACGTCCAATAGCTTTTTATACAATGTTTACACAACTCTGTTCGTTGAATATCTAACATATTTATAAGAAAACAATATATAGTTTTTATGTATTCTTTCAGTTACGAATTTAATTTTAATATTTTCAATTAATTTATATGGTAAAATTTACTTTATATAAATTGGTCATGGAATATGTTATGAATAGGTATTTACATTTAATTTCCCTACAAACCAAATAATTTCACGTGATGTGCTTTAGGTGCAGTAAAAAACATAAATAATATTATTTCTAAATACTTTTACTGGTGAATATATAATGCGTTTCATTACAATTGATCTCAATCTTAAATCTAATACTCAAAAAATCTTATATACGCGGCACATAAATTTCTCTAAAATTCACTTCAATTTACTTGATGGCAAACAAAAACCACTGTCTCCGCTGGATTTCAACCAGGCAATCTCTATATCCAGACATATATAAAGATTTATCTGAATATATAAATATCCCCTATGTATATAAATAATTTTATCTTCCCGACAGGAGGTGGGACTTTGATTGTCGATTTGGAAACAATCAGTTTTTGGAAACAATCTAAAGATAGTTTCCGAAAATTGTCGCCGGCTTCATGTCTCCGAATAGTGTCTGATTTAGGAAACTCGAGTTGATGTTTTGTCAAAAAATCGACAGTTTTTGCTCTTTTACAGTATTATCCGCTTGGTGATAAGAGTAACTCACATCATTTCAAAATCGGGCATCATCTTACTAAGAATACATTTATTCATCCAAACATTGATTTGCCACAAAGTTTCTATTAGGATTTAATGTGAGAATTGTATTATTTTGCATCATCCTAAATTGAACATTTTGTGATATATACAAATGTGACAATGTAAATGTTGCTTTAAGAAATGGTTTTCATGATGAATGCAACTACCTTTATTTTGCACCAAATCATTTCAGACTAGGGGACTATAAATAGGAAAATAATTTTTATATTGGAATGTTATCCTTTCACACAGTTCTTTTAGATTTGTATTAAGACAGGATCTTCTTTACGACTTCTGAGCATTTATTGAAGGGAAGCGTAGCAACCGTATTATATAGTATCAGATTAAGAAATGTGTACGGATAGTACAGAATATAGATTATGTCTTCGATAGATTTCAGGACGTCAAAGAATATCATTGCTTACGGAAAGTTATAAGGTGACTCAAAAGTCCACTGACATTTTAACCATTCTGAAACGGTCATATGCAATTTTAGTGTACTTTGCAAACTGTTTATATTTAATGATATTTTTACACACACGCATGAAACACAGATCCATACACATATAAATAGAATGTTACCCTTTTTAAGAATTTCGTCACATCTTTACTTTTCAGATACCATTTGCTATTAAGAAAAAGAAAAACTTGAGCAAAGTATTTAAGCCCAAATTAAAAAATAATGTAGCAAAATTCACCATTACCATTACCCGTTCTAAACACAATTTGTATCAATTGTTTCATAACATTTGAATTCGTTGCAAAATTTCTAAGTAAACTGCATTTCTTCTTTGAGTGAGACATCATTACGGACAAAACAATATCACTCGAATTTAATTTATTACTTATAGAGTTACTTATATGGAGATTTTTTAAAAAGTATCAACTAATTTCAAGCATTTCTGTAAGCACTATAATTGACTGTTTTGATTCAAACTTGGTGAAAATAAACCGACGGTAACTACAATCCGGTGGAGCCGATATGGTTTCGCTTGAATAACGTCCTGTAATATCAAAATAGTTCAACATATTAAAGTGTTGAAATTATAAACACCTTCTCAAAATAAATCAAAACTATTAAAATATCGAAATCATAGCTGTAATGCCAGGAATAAAAAAATATTAATATTTAATCAAACGCGGGGGATAATCGAAGCGCACTCAAGAAGTCTGCATTCCTAGGCAAAAGCCGGATTAAGAAGAGGATTATGGATCGAGCGGAGACGGAAAATCTAGACACAGAGGAGCACCACGTGGAACGGCTGGAGGAAAAGTACATATATAGAACCATGGTAAGGGGGGAGACATTCACATTCGGACATTCGCAGTCGTACATTCATTCTCCCTCATACTTTGTTGAAGATTGTTTATCTTGTTGGACACAGATACTGATAGTGATGCAGAAGCAAAAGGTTTAAGAGCAAACAGTAGTTTGTTCTGAGTTAGATTTAATATAAGTGCATAGTACGATTAACTGCCTGGAGGAGAACTTCGAAATTTACATATTGTGATTCAGATGTGGAATATGTGTGGAAGTTGCTTATGCGATGGACTCGAGAAGTATGAAAAGACAAAAAGATACTGTACATTTGTGACTATGTGAGGGTAGTACAATTTTCCAAAAATTAACTACATTTAGATTGTTAAATTGTCTCACCAAGTGTTCCAACCAAATATTATTAAGTATAGAATTGCATCTCGCTAATTAATTAATTCAGTCCCTGAATAATAATAACAGTATTTGTAATGTTAAAAATAATGATACAAAATTGATGATGTGTGTTAAATAAATTGAAGACTTTCTATTTACCCTTAGATCTTACTTTGGATTTCTATAAGATTATTGTAATAGATAATTATTCCGTTATGCTGAAATTAGGTGGGTTTTGCGACCATCAAAGCAATGCACTAAACTATACTGCGAATGGTTGTTGTTAATCACATACATGCTCGTAGAATTGCCCTTTTTTAAAATAAATAATTATTGAACAATATCGGCACATTTGGTGCCGAACACAATAGCCACTGTATTCATAAACTGGGAATCCGATCCAAAATACAAGTTTACATCCTTGTAAAGACTTCAAATAGCTACTTATTGTTTGTAGCTAATGATTTGGTGTTCGAGATATAGTCATTATAAACCTTAGAGACAGAGGATTTTCACTGTTCTTCAACGACAAGACGATTATGTAGTATAACACACCAAGCTTTCGAGGGCCAACGGCCGTACCGTGCTGAAAACACCGGTTCTCGTTAGATCACCGAAGTCAAGCAGCATCGGGCGCGGTTAGTACTTGGTGGGTGACCACCTCGGAACACCGCGTGCTGTTGGCCATCTCGGGTTCGGTATCCCCGTGGTTTGCGCGCTAGATTTGCACGCTACCACAAATGCCGCCGTGTTCATGCGGAGTACGATCACGTTAAACATGTGGGTCCGTAAGTCCTTCCGAGAGGTTGGTGGTAGGGGAAGGAGGGTACGGTCCCTGTGGATGCCTCCCCCACTGGGTTCCGGTCTAAATTGGGTGGCACTTCCCGGCCGTCCATACAGTTACCTTACACCTTCCTGGTAGGTCGGACGGTCTGGGTCTCAACAACACCAAGCTTTCGGTGCCAACTCGGTACTGTCATCCATCAAATATCAAGAAAAATTTAAAATATCAAGAAGTCATTCCCCTTGCAGATAACAGCATCCATGGGCCAGTTTAGCGTTTACTATGCTCACAACAGCATAGTATAGCTTATATTTGCACGTGTAGCAAGAAACTTTCCATAATCCACAAGTTTTGCAAAATTTTTTGGGAGCTGCTAATTTCTGTCCTTCTACGTAACCGGCATAACATTCAGTTACAATTCAGCTGCCATACATTTAGTTGCAAATCTAAAGTTCCAAGTTTTATGTTTAGCGTATAATTGTTATTTAATTGCAGTATAACTGCTATTTACTATAGTTCAACTATAGTACAAATGTTATTTACCGTATTTTTACTGTATTAAAACTGTTATTCACTCTAAATTAACTATAGTACACCTGTCATTAACTTTATTTAACTTTAATTTACGTTACAAGTCCTTTCCAAATGTAAAATGCCAAAATCATTTTTTGTTTTCAAGTAATGCATCATGCTGAACTCTGCTTCATATATTTTTCTAACCTATATCAATTCTTATTAACTTCACTTTACTTTTCTTTGTATTGTCGTTCAGCATATTTAACGTCCGAATTTGCTTACTAGAAAATTATGACCATTTATCTCGGCATCATTCACCAAATGAAGCGGCGCTTCTCTTAAGAGACTAGAGTGTATATTTTGGCGTAGTGTAAATAGGTCACCGAAAGAAGACGCTAGCATGTCAATAGTTATAGCGATTCCCATATTAACAACCTCTCGCATATTTAAACTTTGTATTCTACTTTGTTTGGAACGCAGCATAAAGCAAATAAAGGTACCCGCATCGGGATGAGCAATGAGAGAACTTGCATCACAGAAAGAAAAAGAAACACTTTATTATATAAAGAAAATAATATTCTAACGCAATGTAAATAAATTGCCAGACATTAACTCGTCTTTATTGAGAATGAAAACTATCTGTAATCAACTTTTGATTGCGTTACTATGACTCTGTTTCTAACCTAAGAGAGAAAGTCCATTATTCTTTCGAAACCAGTTGATACCGAAAGTTATATCAAATGCTGCATTTTAGAGAAAGAAATTTTAGCATCCACCTTTCACGGCTGATAAATTGAAAAATACAATTGTCTCCTTAAATGCTTCTACTGCAGCAAACTCACGATTCTTCCTCTGCATTCTCTTATTTCCCAAAAGGCAATTTCTCTAACATGGTACTCATATAATAAAATTTGATATGCAAAATACAGAGAACCCTTTAGAAGGCAATTTCCTTTTTGCAAATTCATTTCCGTTGCGTAGGGCTCTCGTTTCCTCGAAATACTAGAGATTTCATCTGATACTTGGGCTGTTTGGAATTTGGCTTTAAAAGAAAATGATAAAAATGGTAAATATTTGTTTCTGTACAAAATCTGTACGGAAAAGTGTTGCGTTGCATTTGATGGTACTTTTATTTAATTTTTTTTCAACATGTCATAGTTTTGAAAGCATTATTCGTTTTTCTCTTTCATGTAGAATTACGCATCATAATTCTCGGCAAATTATGGCAGCATCTTTAAAATGATATCAGTAAAAACAAAAGAAAAATGTGTTTATATTATTCAGAGGGATAACATTGGCTTTTCTTAATTAATTGTTAATTCATTTTGACTTGAAAAATCAAATAGAAATCTCCTCTGCTATTATTGCAACATCTCTCATAGCATTTTACTCCCCCCTCTTCATACATGATAATATATGAGGAAAGTACTAAAATGATACTTAAAATTACAGTTTTCGATGTATTTACATGTTTTGGCCTCTATAGAATACAAATAGACTATATTTAGCATGATCTATCTCTCTCGCTTTCTCTGTGTACGTGTGTGTGTGTGCAATCTAATCTAACTCAAACATTGTCCGACTAAGTTGGTTTAATTCCATAATTAAACCATTTAAGCAATATTCTACTGTTGGCTAGATGGGGGTATGATCTGCAAAAATAGAATAGCATCACTTTTCCGAAATAGGCACAAAAACTACAACAATATGAGGAAAGGACTAAATAATCTTAAACGTAATGATTTAATTATGATTTTATACGCAGTATGTGGTGACAAAGTGAATAAAACAACTTCACTAATCTAAAATAAATAGCTCTTGATATTTCAGGTTTATCGAATTTTGAGGTACTGGCGACGTTTCATGTACATTTAATCTATATAGTTAGGGTAAGACCAAACACCAGAGATATCAATAAAGTAGAACATTAAAATGTCAGTAGTGGATTAAGTGGTGAATTAAACTGTATAATAGACCAGACGAAACGGCGTCAAAATTGACAATACATTAGGTATTGGTTTATAACCAATAAATATACTAATCAAGATTGAAACGCAAATAAGGACAGGAGATAGAATGACAAGATACACGCTGAATCACATTGGAGTGAACCGACAGCCAATCAAAGACCTGCTCCTAAACCATCATCACTGATGAGGGGCGAGACTACAACCAATAAAAAACACACAAACTCAAGAAAAGGGAGGGGCTTCCGTTGAGCCATGGTTAAAAATTGTTACTTAACTGACAAAAAACAGGACTACCAGACGATATTTGTAACTTAGAGAGGACAATTGAGCCATGTTTAAAAATTGTTACTTAACTGACAAAAAACAGGACTACCAGACGATATTTGTAACTTAGAGAGGACAATTGAGCCATGTTTAAAAATTGTTACTTAACTGACAAAAAACAGGACTACCAGACGATATTTGTAACTTAGAGAGGACAGATGAGTCAATAATGAATAGTTGGACGGTGTTAAAAAGTTCGAAATTGCAGCGAGAAAGGGGCAGGAAAGGCAGAACCGCCATTGCATTGGATTGGTCCTCAACCTGAAGTGTTTAGCAAGTTCCATGCAGTTGTAGGTATGTACCAGCATCTATAATATTATGTCGAGCTTTATAAATATTTTATATTCGGCAATACAACATCGCTCGCCACTCTCCTGCCGTTCAAATGGTTGCTCGAGTCCTTAGAATGGGTCGCTCGCCACTCTGTTTTAGAAATGATACGATTCTGGTCACACGACAAGAGTAAGTTCTGGCATTTTTGAAAAGCTCATATTTGGTAATATAAATATTGTCGTAAGTGTTATGATTTAATTTAATTTAATATATGAAGGATTAGATTCAAATGAGTCAAAATTTTATGATTCCTTTTACTCAAAATCTACAATAAGTAGAAAGATGAAAATTTTCACACATATGTAAAATTGCAAACAGATGAGCAGAATCACAATTTCAATTATAGTGCAAATAATCCTTTTTAAACAGCACATGCTCACGACGCATCCTGCAAATAAAATAGATTCATCAAAAACTTGCATAAAATTAAAAAGTATTAAATTTTGTAAAATATATTCATTTTTCATATGTAATATTATGCGATAAATTTGTTAACTACGTTCTTGTAGATCTAGTTCGTTCTTCTAGTTCAGAGAGACGTTACTTTATGTAATAGTTTTGTATATTGATGCATAAAAATTCGCCAACGGTCATTTATATATAAGAAATGATCTTCGCTTCGTTTGTCTGCAATGCTGAGTGGTAAAATTGGCAAACTCCGATACTCATTTAACGAAATATTGCCATTTTGGCGATATTTCGTTCCAGAGTGACCATATTGTAGTATTAATAATTATTAGAGACCCTCAAAATTCGCTACTCGCGAAATACGCGAAAAATTAAAAAATTCAAATAAAGATGGGAAACATGCTTTCAAGTCAAATGAAACATATTTACGTGGGTTTTGACTTGCGAACTACTCGCGAATTTTTGCAAATCTGCCCACATGAACGAATTTTTACTTCTACTCTAGAATTTTAAGAGTATCTGCCGATAAAAATCGTAAATTTAAGACATTTTATCCGTTTATTGCTTTTTTCGCGAGAAAAAAATTCAAATGCTGCCAAGAGGTGGCGCAACGATCGCGAAATAGGAATTAACCGCCAAGTAGTAGCTTCAGGAAGTTGGTATAGAACTTGAGTTGATAAAATATCGTCCATTAACCACATCATGCCACCGAAAGTGAGTATAGATGAAAGAATAAAACATTTCTCCCAAGACGGAATGAAGAAGTCTGAGAACTTGATGTTGTGCAGTTTCTGCAATAAACGAGTTGCATGGGAAACTGCCGATGGTGTGTAAAAAACACATTGCAAGCAGAAGCCACGGGGAATGGGCAAACGCCAAAGGACAATGTTTGAAACTGTTGAAGATGCGAAAAATGCTAAGGTACGTCCAAATTTTTGCTTTATTTAGTCTTTTTTTCTCTGCATTTATATACGTTATCCAATGTCTCGTCCATGATGCTTTTATTTACGATATTCCACTGCGAAGGTGCAGTGTTTCGTTTAAACGAAAACAATTTTGTAAACATCGATGATAGAGATTTTTAAAACCAATCAAAATGTTTAATAATTCCCGGATGTAAAATATGCCCATATCAGTATATTATAAATTACAATCGAACAAGTGTTAGGTTATATTTTTTATTGTGTTCCCGAACTCCTGCCACGCCAATAAACTTGAAAGGCTGATATTTGCAAAGAAAATGCAGACTGGTCTCGGAAGTCTACACATCTATTTTTATTGTCAATTTGTCATTTTATTGGCATTTTTTTTTACATTTTTTCCCACTAGATTTGGAGAATCATTCCAAAAACAAAACATTAAGCAGTTCCATCGAGTGCAGTTAAGTGAACTTGAGTTCCTGCGAGTGGAGTTTCAGTTAGGAATTTAGAAAAATTTAACCGGTTTAGCAACGGGTTACCTGCTAATTTTATTTATGTAACTTAAGATAGGATTTTTATTTAATTAATTATTTATTTTATTCCGGTCCTACTGAAAATGAATAAATTATAAATCGAGTTTTCACTGTATAATATTTTAATATGGCTTTTCGTGTATACAACTAAAGTACAGAATTTGAGTACTTTGTTTTTCGGATTTATTAGGCTGCCAAAGTAGATTTTGTCACCTCAACAGTAGAAATGATGATTTCCACGAATAAGCCGTTGGAGAAGGCCAACCATCCAGCTTTCAAAGACTGGGTGAAGAAGAATGTTGTCGGTGGTGGAAATTTGCCTGGGAGTAACGTTCTCCGGAGAGAGTATTTGCCTCACCTGGAAAAATCTCGGAAAGTAGCTACCATTGCAGCTTTAAAAAACAAAAGAGTTGCAGTGATGTCTGATGAGACAACAGACAAGTTGGGAAGAGCAATATATGTTATCCTGCTTTCTGCAGTGGAGCCCTTCAGGTCCCAGGAGCAGTACTTGGCTGCAGTCACTTCACACGAGGCTGTAATTGGTCAAAACTGTGCACGAGCTATCACAGAGACATTACGGGAAATGGAACTCGCCTTCGACCAAGTTGTGGCATTTGTTAGCGATTCTGCCTCATACATATGACTTCTTGTTTCTCAGGGTTGTCACTCCCCCTTCCTGACTATGTTGTCCACATTCAGTGCTGGGCACATAAAGTTAAACTTGTTGGCGTGGTGCTGAAGGATGGTTTGTCTAAACTAAACCAAGTTGTAGTTTCTGTGAAGCAGACTTTTCTACATGCCAGAAAGAAACGATATGCCTTCCAACTTTTCCTACAAGAGAACATGTCCAAGGCTGGGTTGTTCCCCATTCTTGTCCATACACGGTGGAATTCCTGGTTGGAAGCAGTTGAGTGGCTGGCAGACAACTGGGACATCCTTTTTGATTTTCTTGGCTCCAATGTTGGTAAGGAGTCCTTCAGAGGTGCATCCTTACACATCCACAATCTTAGAGATGATGAGATGAGAGAGATGAGATATATTTGATATTATATAGAGATGATGAGATATATTTGAAATTATTAATAATATTATTTACAATAACTTCCGGATATTGGTAATTTTGACAAATGCGTTTAAGATTATTGATGTGGAGAAAATGAAACCGAGGATCAGAAAGTCGATATATTCGAAATAGCTGGTTTAAAATGATGTTTCTAAACAATTGAATAGAATTACAAGAATGATATGATAGAAGCTTTATGATAGTGAAGTTGTAAGAATCTTTTTTATCATAGAGATTGGTGATTACATGATTATTGAGGGTATCTAAATTTAGGTCTAAAAAATTTACAGTTTGACTAACGCTAGGCTCATTAGGAATTAATTCTAGGTTAGATCTATTATTTCAATGATCGCAATGATCTAAAAGATCTATTATTTCAATGATCGCAAAACTGTATATATATATATATATATATATATATACATATATATATAAGCCTAAAATTCTTAAAAATCTCTCCTTAGTATCTTATTTTAGCCAAACATCTACATTCTATTGAATATACATTACAATGTATTTTCATTATAATGATTGCAGATAAAATAATTTCTTCTGCCTTTTCATCTGCCATCAAAATCCTTTTATTTTGCAGCTTGTACTATAGAATATCACTTTTTATAGCCTTTACGCAGTACTGTTATTTATTACTCACCATTGGCAACAGTAGATCTTTACTTTAAATTTTAGCGAATGGCAACATTGGTCTTATCATTTATTGCTCGTCATGGTTATACATTTGAGGTGTATTTTCAGGTATTTGTTTCCTAACTATTTTTTTAATCTTTATGCTTGTCGTCCGAAGAACACGAGTTTATAGATAGAATCTATCTCGTGTTTCAGAAACAAGCATTTTTGTGCTCATTTCGATTAAATATTTGGAAGATTTTTTTTCGAAATGAACCATTCTTAAGCCTAGAACTTTTCCACGTGCAAAGCTTTAATGCTTGGTATTTTTTGTATTCCTATTTTCGATTCCACACCATTCATAATTGTTGATTATCGTTAGCTTGATGACCAGTAATATGCATTTAAATTTCTTCTTTATGGTTGAATTTCTTTTTTATTTCTTTGTATTTTGTAGGCAAATTTTAAGGTAGTTAGTGTATTATGAGTTACTACTTCTATTTTATCATTGGATTTTCATTTTTAATATTATATATATAAATATATATATATATATATATATATATGTTTCAATCATTGTAGTGAAAAATAGCCCCGATACAATTTTGTATGCATAACGTCAATATGCACCCCCTCTGGGGTGCAAGTTCCCACAAAGTTCCCACACAGGGAGGAGGCATTATCAAACTTGGTAGGAATTGAAAAAATTTGTCAAGTTCTTTAGCATGTTGAGTAACATACACAATACTTATGATCATTTGGACCAACGTTATAGATTTTTTAAATTTTTCCTGTAAAATTTGAAAAAGAAAATATCACAAGCAACTTAAAAATAGATTCTTGTATGGGAAGTCAGTAAGGTAAAAAAATTTAACATTTTCAATACATACTTTTCCTTACAGATAAACAACTTTTGATATTGCGGGAATATAATTGCAACAAACTGAGCATTCTTATAACTTATTATTAATATTATCATTTATCACTTATGAAACGTTCTTAGTAATTCTTACCATTGCTAATATCTTTTAAAAATGGGTTATCATTGTCTCTGTAAAACTATTTGGGATTTATGGAGTCGATTATTATTATATTTAATCTTGCAAAAAATCATGAGTCTTACTGCCATTACACATGAAAAGAATGTGGGCGGCGCATGCTTTTTATCTTTCTTTCTTTCATAATACATTAAATTTTGTTTGATTTCATAAATTAATGCAGAAAATTATCCCAAAATGCTAAAAGACTAAAATATCTCGAGGACAGTTAAACGCAGAAAAATTGGATTGTTATTAATCTAATCATAGTTAAAAATTACTTAAATACAAGCATTTAAATGATAGACATGGTCATACATCTTTTGTCTCAGATATTGACGATTTTTACAAGACGTGTATAAAGAAAATGACAGGTTCCAACATCTAATCATCAATAGGGTAATCCACGAGTGACTATCCATGGTTTTTGGGGGAATTTGATCAATTAGTTTTTTAACTGGAGTGGATATTCTACAAACACACAGATGTCACGTTAAAAATACCTTTTTGGAATTCCAAATTCCTGAAACGCGTATATCATCGAAAACTCGAGTTGGGATTTTCGATACGATTACAATACTTTCCATGTGTGAAAATAGTATAAAATAATTTCAAATTCAATTTTAGTGGAGGTCTCTAATAAGAGTCTCCAATAACAGAACCCATAATACATGCAATGTATAGGACAGAAAATACCAGAATGCTGAACAGTAAACATATAAAGTGCTTTAAAACATGCTTTTTTAACCCCTTGACATTCAACTACGTCTTGGATACCTCGTATGTTTCATAAGCCATTGTACACATTGCGGTCTATGGGCCGGGCGCAGATTTAAATTTGGGCATGTCCAAATCTTACAGACATGTAGGGGGCGTGGTTTATAACCTGAAACTACACCTAATCAATGTCTCTTAATTAATTCGTATGTCAAGGTGACTGTCATTGGTGACTATCAAAATAAAAATATCAATATCAGCGCAATATGCATTAAGCTCATGTATGTATCCCTTTTACGTAACAAATATACAGTCTTTATACTACAGAAACATTTAAAAATGAGATCTAGGAAATTTTTATCAATGCATTATTATATGATATAACTAGATAATCTGCCCACGATTTAAAGCATGGATTAATTGAATTAATTCATTCACTTTTAAAAGACGTAATCACTTCCTGCCTACTTTTTAGCAATTTAAAGGGTACTATTAACCCAGTCCATTTTTCAGTTAATGACATTCGCTAATTAATTTTTTAAGCAAATGAATAAAAATACGTGTACGCCCTAAATAAGCGCTTTTGGGCGTAAGACGCTTTAATCTCACAGCGTCAGTTTTAAAAAAGCACACTCTCAGCGGAAGCATAAGCAGCTTAGAATCGTCTATTCCTTAAATTGGATATAAAAATTAAGAAAATTCGGCTTCAAAGTTCATACTTCTATCAATTTGCTTTAAAAAACAAAACTCCATGAGTTTTGTCGTCAGAAGCGTTTAACTCCCCTTGTACGGAATTTCGTGGCTCTCCAATTCATCGATTTTCGCCTACCGAAGACACAGACAGAAAAACATCTTATTTACGTACGATAAACGCCTGATTTAACAAAAATAGCTTTCACATGTATTAAACAGTAATATGCAGCATGCATATTGTGTTCTGTATATTACATTTCTTCATATTTGCAATATGCAAATTCAATCCATACTTCTAATCCTTTCAGGAACAAAATTATATCTTCATTTATCTCCATTATATCTCAATTTCAAAATTCTGGTTGCAAAGCTTTGCTTACAGAAACATTCTCAAAAACATTTGACTGTAATAATATGTTTCTGAAGAACATTTTCATAATGAGGTTAAAACAACAAATCGAACTGTATTAAGGATGATTTCATCTCTGTTGCTGACAATATACTGATGTCTTTTGTTCGTGACTACATATTAGTAACTACATCTGACAAAAAAAATTTTATGTTATTTCCTAGAAAAGAAAACATTTACTATTGTTCTGAAGATACATTTGAAAATATTTGTCTTTTGATTATATTGGGTTATTGAAATCACATCCTAATCTTCAATGAATAATTCATTTTTATATTTTTTATCTTTTTACGTCCAATAGCTTTTTATATAATGTTTACACAACTCTGTTCGTTGAATATCTAACATATTTATAAGAAAACAATATATAGTTTTTATGTATTCTTTCAGTTACGAATATAATTTTAATATTTTCAATTAATTTATATGGTAAAATTTACTTTATATAAATTGCTCATGGAATATGTTATGAATAGGTATTTACATTTAATTTCCCTGCAAACCAAATAATTTCACGAAATGTGCTTTAGGAGCAGTAAAAAACATAAATAATATTATTTCTAAATACTTTTACTGGTGAATATATAATGCGTTTCATTACAATTGATCTCAATCTTAAATGTAATACTAAAAAAATCTTATATACGCGGCACATAAATTTCTCTAAAATTCACTTCAATTTACTTGATGGCAAACAAAAACCACTGTCTCCGCTGGATTTCAACCAGGCAATCTCTATTTCTAGACATATATAAAGATTTATCTGAATATATAAATATCCCCTATGTATACAAATAATTTTATCTTCCCGACAGGAGATGGGACTTTGATTGTCGATTTGGAAACAATCAGTTTTTGGAAACAATCTAAAGATAGTTTCCGAAAATTGTCGCCGGCTTCATGTCTCCGAATAGTGTCTGATTTAGGAAACGCGAGTTGCTGTTTTGTCAAAATCGACAGTTTCTGCTCTTTTACAGTATTATCCGCTTGGTGATAAGAGTAACTCACATACTACATTTCAAAATCGGGCATCATCTTACTAAGAATACATTTATTCATCCAAACATTGATTTGCCACAAAGTTTCTATTAGGATTTAATATGAGAATTGTATTATTTTGCATCATCCCAAATTAAACATTTTGTCATATATATAAATGTGGCAATGTAAATGTTACTTTAAGAAATGGTTTTCATGATGAATGCAACTACCTTTATTTTGCACCAAATCATTTCAGACTAGGGGACTACAAATAGGAAAATAATTTTTATATTGGAATGGTATCCCTTCACACAGTTCTTTTAGATTTGTATTAAGACAGGATCTTCTTTACGACTTCTGAGCATTTACTGAAGGGCAGAGTAGCAACCGTATTATATAGTATCAGATTAAGAAATGTGTTCGGATAGTACAGAATATAGATTATGTCTTCGATGGATTTCAGGACGTCAAAGAATATCATTACTTTGGAAAGTTATAAGGTGACTCAAAAGTCCACTGACATTTTAACCATTCTGAAACGGTCATATGCAATTTTAGTATACTTTGCAAACTGTTTACATTTAATGATATTTTTACACACACGCATGAAACACAGATCCATACACATATAAATAGAATGTTACCCTTTTTAAGAATTTCGTCACATCTTTACTTTTCAGATACCATTTGCTATTAAGAAAAAGAAAAACTTGAGCAAAGTATTTAAGCCCAAATTAAAAAATAATGTAGCAAAATTCACCATTACCATTACCCGTTCTAAACACAATTTGTATCAATTGTTTCATAACATTTGAATTCGTTGCAAAATTTCTAAGTAAACTGCATTTCTTCTTTGAGTGAGACATCATTACGGACAACACAATATCACTCGAATTTAATTTATTACTTGGAGAGTTACTTATATGGAGATTTTTTAAAAAGTATCACCTAATTTCAAGCATTTCTGTAAGCACTATAATTGACAGTTTTGATTCAAACTTAGTGAAAATAAACCGACGGTAACTACAATCCGGTGGAGCCGATATGGTTTCGCTTGAATAACGTCCTGTAATATCAAAATAGTTCAACATATTAAAGTGTTGAAATTATAACCACCTTCTCAAAATAAATCAAAACTATTAAAATATCGAAATCATAGCTGTAATGCCAGGAATAAAAAAATATTAATATTTAATCAAACGCGGGGGTTAATCGAAACGCACTCAAGAAGTCTGCATTCCTAGGCAAAAGCCGGATTAAGAAGAGGATTATGGATCGAGCGGAGACGGAAAATCTAGACACAGAGGAGCACCACGTGGAACGGCTGGAGGAAAAGTACATATATAGAACCATGGTAAGGTGGGAGACATTCACATTCGGATATTCGCAGTCGTACATTCATTCACCCTCATACTTTGTTGAAGATTGTTTATCTTGTTGGACACAGATACTGATAGTGATGCAGAAGCAAAAGGTTTAAGAGCAAGCAGTAGTTTGTTCTGAGTTAGATTTAATATAAGTGCATAGTACGATTAACTGCCTGGAGGAGAACTTCGAAATTTACATATTGGGATTCAGAAGTGGAATATGTGTGAAAGTTGCTTATGCGATGGACTCGAGAAGTATGAAAAGACAAAAAGATACTGTACATTTGTGACTATGTGAGGGTAGTACAATTTTCCAAAAATTAACAACATTTAGATTGTTAAGTTGTCTCACCAAGTGTTCCAACCAAATATTATTAAGTATAGAATTGCATCTCGCTAATTAATTAATTCAGTCCCTGAATAATAATAACAGTATTTGTAATGTTAAAAATAATGATGCAAAATTGATGATGTGTGTTAAATAAATTGAAAACTTTTCTATTTACCCTTAGATCTTACTTTGGATTTCTATAAGATTATTGTAATAGATAATTATTCCGTTATGCTGAAATTAGGTGGGTTTTGCGGCCATCAAAGCAATGCACTAAACTATACTACGAATAGTTGTTGTTAATAACATACATGCTCGTAGAATTGCCCTTTTTTAAAATAAATAATTATTGAACAATATCGGAACATTTGGTGCCGAGCACAATAGCCACTATATTCATAAACTGGGACTCCGATCCAAAATACAAGTTTACATCCTTGTAAAGACTTCAAATAGCTACTTATTGTTTGTAGCTAATGATTTGGTGTTCGAGATATAGTCATTATAAACTTTAGAGACAGAGGATTTTCACTGTTCTTCAACGACAAGACGATTATGTAGTATAACACACCAAGCTTTCGGTGCCAACTCGGTACTGTCATCCATCAAATAACAAGAAAAATTTAAAATATCAAGAAGTCATTCCCATTGCAGATAACAGCATCCATGGGCCAGTTTAGCGCTTACTATGCTCACAACAGCATAGTATAGCTTATATTTGCACGTGTAGCAAGAAACTTTCCATAATCCACAAGTTTTGCAAAAATTTTTGGGAGCTGCTAATTTCAGTCCTTCTACGTAACCGGCATAACATTCAGTTACAATTTAGCTGCCATACATTTAGTTGCAAATCTAAAGTTCCAAGTTTTATGTTTAGCGTATAATTGTTATTTAATTGTAGTATAACTGCTATTTACTATAGTTCAACTATAGTACAAATGTTATTTACTGTATTTTTACTGTATTAAAACTGTTATTCACTCTAAATTAACTATAGTATACCTGTCATTAACTTTATTTAACTTTAATTTACGTTACAAGTCCTTTCCAAATGTAAAATGCCAAAATCATTTTTTGTTTTCAAGTAATGCATCATGCTGAACTCTGCTTCATATATTTTTCTAACCTATATCAATTCTTATTAACTTCACTTTACTTTTCTTTGTATTGTCGTTCAGCATATTTAACGTCCGAATTTGCTTACTAGAAAATTATGACCATTTATCTCGGCATCATTCACCAAATGAAGCGGCGCTTCTCTTAAGAGACTAGAGTGTATATTTTGGCGTAGTGTAAATAGGTCACCGAAAGAAGACGCTAGCATGTCAATAGTTATAGCGATTCCCATATTAACAACCTCTCGCATATTTAAACTTTGTATTCTACTTTGTTTGGAACGCTGCATAAAGTAAATGAAGGTACCCGCATCGGGATGAGCAATGAGAGAACTTGCATCACAGAAAGAAAAAGAAACACTTTATTATATAAAGAAAATAATATTCTAACGCAATGTAAATAAATTGCCAGACATTAATTCGTCTTTATTGAGAATGAAAACTATCTGTAATCAACTTTTGATTGCGTTACTATGACTCTGTTTCTAACCTAAGAGAGAAAGTCCAGTATTCTTTCGAAACCAGTTGATACCGAAAGTTATATCAAATGCTGCATTTTAGAGAAAGAAATTTTAGCATCCACCTTTCACGGCTGATAAATTGAAAAATACAATTGTCTCCTTAAATGCTTCTACTGCAGCAAACTGACGATTCTTCCTCTGCATTCTCTTATTTCCCAAAAGGCAATTTCTCTAACATGGTACTCATATAATAAAATTTGATATGCAAAATACAGAGAACCCTTTAGAAGGCAATTTCCTTTTTGCAAATTCATTTCCGTTGCGTAGGGCTCTCGTTTCCTCGAAATACTAGAGATTTCATCTGATACTTGGGCTGTTTGGAATTTGGCTTTAAAAGAAAATGATAAAAATGGTAAATATTTGTTTCTGTACAAAATCTGTACGGAAAAGTGTTGCTTTACATTTGATGGTACTTTTATTTAATTTTTTTTTCAGCATGTTATAGTTTTGAAAGCATTATTCGTTTTTCTCTTTCATGTAGAATTACGCATCATAATTCTCGGCAAATTATGGCAGCATCTTTAAAATGATATCAGTAAAAACAAAAGGAAAATGTCTTTATATTATTCAGAGGGAAAACATTGGCTTTTCTTAAATAATTGTTAATTCATTTTGACTTGAAAAATCAAATAGAAATCTCCTCTGCTATTATTGCAACATCTCTCATAACAGTTTACTCCCCCCTCTTCATACATGATAATCTATGAGGAAAGTACTAAAATGATACTTAAAATTACAGTTTTCGATGTATTTACATGTTTTGGCCTCTATAGAATACAAGATATTTAGCATGTTCTATCTCCCTCGCTTTCTCTGTGTACGTGTATGTGTGTGCGCAAATCTGCTGTAAGTGGCAATAGTCAATCTAATCTAACTCAAACATTGTCCGACTAAGTTGGTTTAATTCCATAATTACACCATTTAAGCAATATTCTACAGTTGGCTAGATTGGGGTATGATCTGCAAAAATAGAATAGCATCACTTTTCCGAAATAGGCACAAAAACTACAACAATATGAGGAAAGGACTAAATAATCTTAAACGTAATGATTTAATTATAATTTTATACGCAGTATGTGGTGACAAAGCGAATAAAACAACTTCACTACTCTAAAATAAATAGCTCTTGATATTTCAGGTTTATCGAATTTTGAGGAACTGGCGACGTTTCATGTACATTTAATCTATATAGTTAGGGTAAGACCAAACACCAGATATATCAATAAAGTGGAACATTAAAATGTCAGTAGTGGATTAAGTGGTGAATTGAACTGTATAATAGACCAGACGAAACGGCGTCAAAATTGACAGTACATTAGGTATTGGTTTATAACCAATAAATATACTAATCAAGATTGAAACGCAAATAAGGACAGGAGATAGAATGACAAGATACACCCTGAATCACATTGGAGTGAACCGACACCCAATCAAAGACCTGCTCCTAAACCATCATCACTGATGAGGGGCGAGACTACAACCAATAAAAAACACACAAATTCAAGAAAAGGGAGGGGCTTCCGTTGAGCCATGTTTAAAAATTGTTACTTAACTGACAAAAAACAGGACTACCAGACGATATTTGTAACTTAGAAAGGACAGATGAGTCAATAATAGAATAGTTGGACGGTGTTAAAAAGTTCGAAATTGCAGCGAGAAAGGGGCAGGAAAGGCAGAACCGCCATTGCATTGGATTGATCCTTAACCTGAAGTGTTTAGCAAGTTCCATGCAGTTGTAGGTATGTACCAGCATCTATAATATTATGTCGAGCTTTAGAAATATTTTATATTCGGCAATACAACATCGCTCGCCACTCTCCTGCCGTTCAAATGGTTGCTCGAGTCCTTAGGATGGGTCGCTCGCCACTCTGTTTTAGAAATGATAGATTCTGGTCACACGACAACAAGAGTAAGTTCTGGCATTTTTGAAAAGCTCATATTTGGTAATATAAATATTGTCGTAAGTGTTATGATTTAATTTAATTTAATATATGAAGGATTAGATTCAAATGACTCAAAATTTTATGATTCCTTTTACTCAAAATCTACAATAAGTAGAAAGATGAAAATTTTCACACATATGTAAAATTGCAAACAGATGAGCAGAATCACAATTTCAATTATAGTGCAAATAATCCTTTTTAAACAGCACATGCTCACTACGCATCCTACAAATAAAATAAATTCATCAAAAACTTGCATAAAATTAAAAAGTATTAAATTTTGTAAAATATATTCATTTTTCATATGTAATATTATGCGATAAATTTGTTAACTACGTTCTTGTAGATCAAGTTCTTTCTTCTAGTTCAGAGAGACGTTACTTTATGTAATAGTTTTGTATATTGACGCATAACAATTCGCCAACGGTCATTTATATATAAGAAATGATCTTCGCTTTGTTTGTCTGCAATGCTGGGTGGTAAAATTGGCAAACTCCGATACTCATTTAACGAAATATTGCCATCTTGGCGATATTTCGTTCCAGAGTGACCATATTGTAGTATTAATAATTATTAGAGACCCTCAAAATTCGCTACTCGCAAAATACGCGAAAAATTAAAAAATTCAAATAAAGATGGGAAACATGCTTTTAAGTCAAATGAAACATATTTACGTGGGTTTTGACTTGCGAACTACTCGCGAATTTTTGCAAATCTGCCCACATGAACGAATTTTTACTTCTACTCTAGAATTTTAAGAGTATCTGCCGAAAAAAAATCGCAAATTTAAACCATTTTATCCGTTTATTTCTTCTTTCGCGAAAAAAAAATTCAAACGCTGCCAAGAGGTGGCGCAACGATCGCGAAATAGGAAATAACCGCCAAGTAGTAGTCACAGTTCCAGGAAGTTGGTATAGAACTTGAGTTGATAAAATATCGTCCATTAACCACATCATGCCACCGAAAGTGAGTATAGATGAAAGAATAAAACATTTCTCCCAAGACGGAATGAAGAAGTCTGAGAACTTGATGTTGTGCAGTTTCTGCAATAAACGAGTTGCATGGGAAACTGCCGATGGTGTGAAAAACACATTGCAAGCAGAAGCCACGGGGAATAGCCAAAGGACAATGTTTGAGACTGTTGAAGATGCGAAAAATGCTAAGGTACGTCAAAATTTTTGCTTTATTTAGTCTTTTTTTCTCTGCATTTATTTACGTTATCCAATGTCTCGTTCATGATGCTTTTATTTACGATATTCCACTGCGAAGGTGCAGTGTTTCGTTTAAACGAAAACAATTTTGTAAACATCGATAATAGAGATTTTTAAAACTAATCAAAATGTTTAATAATTCCCGGATGTAAAATATGTCCATATCAGTATATTATAAATTATAATCGAACAAGTGTTAGGTTATATTTTTTATTGCGTTCCCAAACTCCTCCCACGCTAATAAACTTGAAAAGCTGATATTTGCAAAGAAAATGCAGACTGGTCTCGGAAGTCTACACATCTATTTTTATTGTCAATTTGTCATTTTATTGGCATTTTTTTTTACATTTTTTTTCCACTAGATTTGGAGAATCATTCCAAAAACAAAACATTAAGCAGTTCCATCGAGTGCAGTTAAGTGAACTTGAGTTCCTGCGAGTGGAGTTCCAGTTAGGAATTTAGAAAAATTTAACCGGTTTAGCAACGGATTACCTGCTAGTTTTATTTATGTAACTTAAGATAGGATTTTTATTTAATTAATTATTTATTTTATTCCGGTCCTACTGAAAATGAATAAATTATAAATCGAGGTTTCACTGTATAATATTTTAATATGGCTTTTCGTGTATACAACTAAAGTACAGAATTTGAGTACTTTGTCTTTAGGATTTATTAGGCTGCCAAAGTAGATTTTGTCACCTCAACAGTAGAAATGATGATTTCCACGAATATGCCGTTGGAGAAGGCCAACCATCCAGCTTTCAAAGACTGGGTGAAGATGAATGTTGTCGGTGGTGGAAATTTGCCTGGGAGTAACGTTCTCCGGAGAGAGTATTTGCCTCACCTGGAAAAATCTCGGAAAGTAGCGACCATTGCAGCTTTAAAAAGCAAAAGAGTTGCAGTGATGTCTGATGAGACAACAGACAAGTTGGGAAGGGCAATATATGTTATCCTGCTTTCTACAGTGGAGCCCTTCAGGTCCCAGGAGCAGTACTTGGCTGCAGTCACTTCACTCGAGGCTGTAAATGGTCAAAACTGTACACGAGCTATCACAGAGACATTAAGGGAAATAGAACTCGCCTTCAACCAAGTTGTGGCATTTGTTAGCGTTTCTGCCTCATACATATGACTTCTTGTTTCTCAGGGTTGTCACTCCCCCTTCCTGACTATGTTGTCCACATTCAGTGCTGGGCACATAAAGTTAAACTTGTTGGCGTGGTGCTGAAGGATGGTTTGTCTAAACTAAACCAAGTTGTAGTTTCTGTGAAGCAGACTTTTCTACATGCCAGAAAGAAACGATATGCCTTCCAACTTTTCCTACAAGAGAACATGTCCAAGGCTGGGTTGTTCCCCATTCTTGTCCATACACGGTGGAATTCCTGGTTGGAAGCAGTTGAGTGGCTGGCAGACAACTGGGACATCCTTTTTGATTTTCTTGGCTCCAATGTTGGTAAGGAGTCCTTCAGAGGTGCATCCTTACACATCCACAATCTTAGAGATGATGAGATGCAGATGACTCGTATTCAGGCTTTCTTCGTAAAGTCAATAGCACCACTACTAAAGCCACTGTTGGAGAGGTTAGAAACAAATTCCAAACCAATTGCCGCAGAGGTTTACCCAAAACTGAGTAAGTTGAAGAAGCGTCTACAAGTGCTTGCGAGGGGATCCTTCAACAACAAAGTGGAGGAGAAGTTGAATATCCTGGAAAGCAATCTGAGGAGCATGACAAAGGAGGACATAAATAAAATAGCGAGTAACATGCACACGAAGCTAGAATCGCTTATGAGGGGGGGGGCGGGAATCCTGCTCGCACGTTTCTGGAGCCTGTGGCTGATCTTTTCTATAGACAGAACGTGATCTCACAGGCAGCAACAGGAGAAAAGCTGAAGACTCTATTCACCAGAATACCGACATTGAAGGACATTTCTAGCGACGAAGGGGAACATGCTTACAAGGAACTGAAAAAAACTTTGAAGAACACTCAAGATATCTTGGTGGAAGACGCTCTTCAGGCAATGCGTGAGGACCATCAATATTTCGTTGATGGTGCATTAAGAGCACTATGGGTTCCAGTTTCAAACGTAAACTGTGAGAGGTTCTTCTCCAAATTTTCCTGTGTTTTAACTGACCGCAGGACAAATCTCAGCTTGACGAACTTGGAACTACTGACAGCATACAATTATGAAAGTCAAAAGTGAAATTTTGTATATCTTAGGGAGCTAAATTTAATTACATTGGGCAATTAATTATAATTATTAAATCGTTAATATTGTAGCTATATATGATTTTCTTATGTATTGTTTTGTGTTTAAAGTGTCGGTATGTAAAAAATATGCTTCAGTTTTTAACTCGGACGGCCTTCAGAACCCAAGAATATTTCTTTTTCACTCAAGCATTTTTCCTATTTACTCAAGAATTTTTGTCTATGTTACTCAAGAAATTAAAGGTATTTCATTCAAGAATTTTGAGGGTCTCTAATAATTATCAATTTAGAGTTGCTTAAAATATAATTAATTGGGAAATAGTTTTACATGCTGTCGCCCGAAAGGGTCCTGTGTACAATTCAACATTATAAACAGTGTGCCGTTGATCTTACACATAATTTTTTCACTGTGAAAATAAGTAAATTCTTTGCATTATATAAAGCAGGACGTGCTACCCATATCATATTTGGACTTTTAAATTACTAATACCAAACACAAATAAATGAAGAAAATTGAAGTAGAAAAAAATCGGCCATTACCCCCAGAATAAAATATTTGACTAAATGATGGCAAATGAGTGGTTTTGGATTTAAAATGTCATAAATTTTTGCCTAATTTGAATTTTTAGTCTTGCCTATGTGCAATCGTACGAGGAGCTGAAGAACACCTATAGGAAATTTCGTCGCTGTCCGACCTTTCAATTGTCCGCTACATAAACATCCTATGTTAGTTTAAAAGGCACAGTTATTTTTATTTATTTTTTAATTGGAGCGATTTTTAAATTTGAAATTTAAACTATCCCTGTATTAAACACGTATGGAATGTTAACGTATTCGATGAAGATTATTTCTATAGATAATTTGAAGGAAAAAAACATTTTTTGGTGAGAAACATCAGATGAACTCAAAGTAAACACTTTTCATAATAGCAGTATTGCGTGTTTTCAGAAATGAATTTTGAAACCCCATTTTAAAGGCATTTTTTATCGCTTGCATTTAAACTTTTTGCATTTAATTTCTCTTATTTTATTTTAATCGTGTTACATAACATAGATGAATCAAATTATTGTGCATTTGTAAAAAAAACCCAGAATATTTGCATTTTATCTGATTTACAAAAGAAAAATTTAAATGGTTGCGTCGAAGCAATATTCTTCATCTCAAATTCTCAATATTCTTTATCTTCTTAATAATCTTTATCCAATGACGTATGTTCTACGTACCGAATTATCCCACTAAGGAGATGATATTATATTCTTCTATTACTAAAATGATACCCATACTTACAACATAAAGAGTTCCATTTCATAGCGGATTTTATAAGGTTAGCTCGATGTGCACATTCGGATACATATTGTTCATATAAATCTTCAACTGGGATTTTCGTTTTGCTATGCATTACACATATGCATACACACTTGTTGCTAAAATATTTCTCAAGATTTTCCTGAACTTCACATGTTTACAGTCAAACCACTTTTCCTAGGAAGCCATTGCCTAGTTGCTCAACACAACCAGTGCGATTTTGGTATAAATGCACTGTCGAATATCGACATCACGGTTTTTGTGGATTTGAGAACGCGTCCCTTATCCCTCAGTCCCTCAGTATTTTGCCATAAGGGAAACCCAGGAATATGCTACCTTGACTTGGGAAAAGGACACAATCTCCTCTACGATATTTTTTGAAAATCAATTAAAGCATTGAGAATATTTTTTTACAAATCAATTAAAATATTGAGATATTCTTATTATTGTACTAGATACAGTAGCCAAACCAGTATTGAATTCTAAAAAACAATCGCGTGAGCGATTAAAGCCAAGGTTCAAGCCAAGCCGCTTAATTTCAAGGAATTACAAAAAAAATAGCATTTTCACAAGCAGACAGTTCTTAAGATATGTGTATCTGCTTTTTAGAAATTGGAATATTAAAAACGTTACACTTTGCATAAACCAATGATATTATAAGAAGATTGAATGCATTTTACATACAGATCTCAAGTTCAATAAATAAGCATTTATGAAAACATTTCTTCCAGTTAAAAATGCCAATGAAAGATTCATTATAATTCAACATTTGTAGAAAGAACGATTATGGTTTAAAAACTCTTCCACGTACGGTTACAGTTCACATATGTTAATTTCTTGATAAATTAACAGAAATGGCCCGTAATCCATATATACGTACGTGGTTAATTAGTTATTCGTTCGAGTAATCAATTATTAATTATTCATTTGCAAATAGTTTCCCATCAGAAGTAATTAGGCTTAGGAAACCGTTTAATAAATCATCTTTCGTAAATAATTGAACATGAATATTCGACATTCAATATTTACTATTAACGTTTTGGAACGGAAATGAAATCAGTATATTTAGTACGTTGTATTTTGTGCATTGCATTTTATGCATTGCATTTCATTCTATTGCGCATTATGAAAATTGATATTTAAGAAAAGAACACTTATACATATTACAACAAGAAAGATCAATCATGCATAAAGCATTGATTAAGAAACATTTTCCAACTTCAATGCAGTTTTATATAAACGTCTCTAAAATGCGATGCATTCCTCGGTAATATCTTTAAAATTATCGCAATACTACATTAATTTATTATATTTGAAAACTTCATTGAAAAAAATGAACTTCATTCAAATGACGGCATTGAAATATAAATTGGCTGGTTTAAACATCTCTAAATTGCTATACATTCCTCGTTAATATTTTTAAAATTATCATAATACTACAATAATTACATTCGAAAACTTCATCGAAAACAAATGAACTTCATTCAAATGACGTCATCGAAATATAAATCGCCTCTATATAAAAGCAGCATTTCATTCATCAACATTTTTCATTCCTTTCATTCATCACAATAGTATAATAATTTATTTTATTTAAAAACTGGAGGTACAAGTAATTTAACTCTATACCATGGAGGTACAAGTAATTTAACTTTATGCTTAAAACTTCATCGAAAAAATCGTCTGGTTCTCTGTGTAAAATCAATGAATGTTTCATTCATATCAGCTATATTGCAGACTCCATGAGCTAAATTTTGCGTTAAAAAAATGCAGCAATTCGTATACAATTCATTCTACATCTTTTGGTGTTTACTTTCTCCATAAGTGAAAATTAGTCTTCGTTTTAGAAATAATCAAAGTTTGGTGTTCATTTGAACTCAAATATATTGTAATTGCTTTGTTTCAGTATGTAGACTCACAGAATTTAAGCAAAAATAAAGCGGTTTTAGGACGGATAATAACTAAATATGAATTAAAAAGAACTTTTAAATTCACGATTTTGACACAAGATGGATGTTGTATTTTATTTTGAAGTGGGTCACGTGATCTCTTCATATAATGGCCACGTGATCTATCCTTATAAAGGGTGTAATTATTATTTTAATTAAAATTAAAAAACTACTGAATATATTTTGCTGAATTATTTTTATATATTTTATGGGATAATTTGAATATTTCCTAAAACTTCCGAAGCAATTTGTGAATTTTTAATTCGCTTAAAAAATGTTTGAAAAATTAGATCCCATAGGGTTCAATGTATTTCATTTTTTCGACCCGGGTTCAATCCAATACTAATTGGGTGATATTATTCATTCATATTTCCATAGGTCCCACAGACCGTTTGAACAACATACTGACATTTCATTTTGATTAAGTCATTTTTACGGCAGTTATCGTACTAACGGACAGACAAACAGACAGACAGAATGAACAAAGCCATAAACACTTTTCAACTTTGTTGTAACGTGTTAAAAATGAGAGATTAGGATTGTACTAACTGTCCAGAATACCTGGGAATCTTACAAGAAAAAAAGAACTGAACTGGAGCCAATTGAGCTAAGTAGACTTTTTATGCCCGACTCTTTAGTGTTTCAACTTATACGAATACGTACGTATTATCTGTTCATCGTGTGAACTTCGCAGTTAGCCAGTTAACACCGATTTGTCCTGATTTTTATTGTTTTTAATTATGAGTTTTAAGATAATTTTAACATTGCTCCTGTAAGGTTTCAATCTGTGCGAAACAAATCTATGTCAGTTGTTCCAGATTGTGCTATTGATTAAAATCGCCCCCTTGTCGTCCTGAATCTACAAGTACTCAAAGGTAAGAAATTTGAGTCAGAACATATATAGCGAACGTGGCAGAAAGCAGAAATATTTAAGTTTCTTCTAAAATTGTCATTAAGAATCAACTAAAAATACATGTTTTGTTGAGAAGGGCTTTTTCTAAAGTTGCGGATCTATGGAGTTTGGATTCACTGGGAATTATAGATCATAGTGAAAACAGAACTGTGGAGTTGATGCGCAAAATCTCGCAATAAAGAACTTCCGAGATACTCTGAGGCGAGTAGCAGGCGGTAGATATAAAGTGTAGTTGCCCTGGATCGAAGCCCCTCCTCGCTTACGAGGTAACAGAGATTTAGCGAAACGGAAACTTAGGGAAGGCCTACGAAGAACTTCTTAACGAGGGGGGGAAATGAAATACTATTATTGAGAGATTAGACCCTTCTGATATCTGAGGGGATGATAATCAACATTATTTACCTCATCCTGTTGCAATACGTGAATATGCAGCTGCAAAAATCAAATCGATTTTTGATAATTCCGTGAGGGCACTATACTCCCCTACGCTAAATGATTGCATACAAAAGGACTGTAATTTGATTGAGTCTATATCATCCATATTGATTAGATTTAGACAGGGCAGAAAAGAAGTTGTATATGACATCCAAAACCTTGTCCTGAAGATTGACTTAAATGAATGAGTTAGAAAATTTTTGCGCTTTTTGTGGTGGCGGTAAGGTAATTCAGATTTTTTAATTACTTATCAACATCGTAGAGGTGTCTTTGGAAGTTTTAGTAGTCCATTTCTATTACCAGCATCTCCGCCTCTCCATTTAGAACAAGTACCAAACCATTTGGATTGGAACAGCTACTAAATTGAAAAATCACTTACATATTGATAATTGCGTTGCTAGTGTTGAGAGTGAAGAAGAATTTACACAAGTTTCATATCCCAATTACGGAAGCTTCTTATTTCGGCAAAATTTTATTTGTGTGGATGGAAAAATAACTGAATTGTATCAGACGAAATATTTTCTAATCATGAGAGTCCTGAAAATTCTCGAAGCCACAATTTGTTGAGAAGAAAGTGTTCCAGTCTCAGGTTTATCGTGGAATTTCAAAGCAGATACAATTTTTTGGGTCATAAGAACATCAGACCTTCAAGATACACCTATTATGAAAAGAAATATTCGTTCTTTTGTATATAGTGGAAACATTAAGCTACATGTTTTAGTGATATGAGTAAAACAGCTTATGTGACTTGCATTATTTTTCGAGTTGAAGACGAAAATGAGATTACTTGTCTTGTAGTTCAAACTAAATTCAAGATTTATCTTTTGAAAGCTGTGTATATGCCGCGGCTTGAACATCTTACCTGCAATATAGGAGCCAAATAATCGAAATCTGTAGAGACAGAGCTAAGAATGGAGATGGTGGAAATATTTAACGGGCCTGATTCCATGGATGCTCTCTATTGGATAAAAAGATAGCCAGTGGGCAACGTTTGTATTGAATCGGGTCAATGAAATCCGACAGTTTGCCCTAAGTCAGAAATGGAATTTCGTTCCAGGTACTTTGAATCCCACTGATCTTCTGTCTTCTAGAAGGTGCTCTGAACAACCACTGTCTAATGTAAGATGGTGGTAAATTCCCAAGTGATTTCGGCAACCAAGAGCGAAGTGTCCGAAATTTGATCTTATGTCGAAGTTAGAAATGGTAATTTCTGAAATGAAGAACATAATAATATTTTATAGGCTTACGCGTCCGTTTGCAGCTTTCTCTCAACAACTCACTTACAGCTAGTGATGTCACAACTCTTGCAGTTCTGGTTTAAAGCCAACAATGAAGTTATGGGAATTTTATTGCGAAAAATGTATGCCAACGGAAAGCAATATCAGGACGTACGTGAAATAAAATCAACAAGGTTCGATGAGTGGGACGCCACACCTAAGGATAAACATTTCAAACTAGTTTCTTCTATGCCGAAGTGCTTAATATAAGCATACTTATGAAAAAAAGATGTCCAGCAAGTTATTAGCTTGAAATATTTTTGGTGGTGGTGGACTTCAACCTTTGTCGCCCCTTTTTTTTCAAAGCCTTTAATTATGCATTATATGTTCTAATAAAAAATCTACATTTTGTGTCTGCATTTTCTTATATTTAATTCAATATGTTATGTCTAATACATTTTGTCATTTTTTGTCAATTTAACTTTTATGACAAAACTCAAAAAAATATAATAGCCGTGAACTTTTGCCGTTTATTAGCATCCTCATTAATATAGAAGTTTTACCATCTTTCACTGCTGTATATTATGAAACCTGCTACTGAAAATTCTCCAAAAATTACAGATATGTACCATTGTTACATATAGCTTTAATGACAGAAACATCTATTTTCACGCTACGGGTAAGATAAAAGCAGTACAAACTGTGTAGAAGATTAAAGCTGGCGAAAGATTATTTTTTAACACTTTACAACGAAGTTGAAAAGTGTTTATGACTTTGTTCATTCTGTCTGTCTGTCTGTCTGTCTGTCCGTTAACACGATAACTGCCGTAAAAATGACTTAATCAAAATGAAATTTTGTATGTTGTTCAGACGGTCTGTAGGACCTATGGGAATATAAATGAATAATATCACCCAATTAGTTTTGGATTGAACCCGGGTTGAAAAAGTGAAATACATTGAGCCCTATGGGACCTAATTTTTCAAACATTTTTTAAGCGGATTTTAAATTCACAAATTGCTTCGAAAATTTTAGGTAATAGTCAAATTGTTCCATAACATATATAAAAAAAAATCAGCGAAATATATTCAGTAATTTTTTAAATAAAAATTAAAATAATAATTGCACATCTTATATGAAACGATCACGTGACCATGATATAAAACGATCACATGACCCACTTCAAACTGATATATGGCATCCATCTTGTTTCAAAATCGTGATTTTTTAAAGTTCTTTTTAATTCATATTGAGTGTTGTATCCGTCCTAAAACTACTTTATTTTTGCTTAAATTCTGTGCATCTACATAATAAAACAACACAATGACAATATATTTGAGTTTAAATTCTCATTCAAATTTGATTATTTCTACAACTAAGCCTATTTTTTACCTATGTAAAATGTAAACAGCAAAATATGTAGAATGAGTTGTATTAGAATTACTGAATTTCTTTAACACAAAATAATTCAGTCCATGGAGTTTGCATGGCTGATATGAATGAAATATTAATTGATTTTATAAACAGAAGGACGATTTTTTTCGATGAAGTTTTAAGCATAGAGTTTATGAATTGTAGCTCCATGGTCTTAATTTTTAAATAAAATAAATTATTGTTGTAATGCGATGAATGACATGAATGGGAGAAAGTTATGAATGAAATCCTGCTTTTATAGAGAGTCCCAGGCGTGTTATTTTTTCTATGACGTCATTTGAATTTATTTCAGTTGTTTTCGATGAAGTTTTCAAATATAATAAATTATCGTAGTATTATGATAGTTTTAAAAATATTACCGTGGAATGTATTGCATTTTAGAGATATTTAAACCAGGCAATTTATATTTCAATGCCGTCATTTTAATGAAGTTCATTTTTTTCAATGAAGGTTTAAGTTTCCAAATATAATAAATCAATGTAGTATTGTGATAAGTTTTAAAATATTATCGAGGAATGTATTGCATTTTCGACTTTTTTAAATAAAATTGCATTGAAGTTGGAAAGTGTTTCATAATCAATGCTTTAAACATGATTGATCTTTCTTGTTTATATTTGATTATGCCTGAAATATATTAACTAGCTCGAGGTTTAGACTGTGCGCATTCTTAAAGAACACACCACTTACCTGTCCTTATTTCATCAAATTACAGATATTTCTTCCAGGAATATTACTATATATCTATTTTTGATGGATTAATTCTTATAAAATGAATAATGAATTTAATATCATGTACTCACGCAAGCATTTTACTGTGTGAATTTAAAAGAATAATACTGTTTCTTAAAACATATCACGTAAATTACTTTATCAAAAATTTAAATAATGGATTTTTTATTCTAAAAGTTTAAGAATTTATCATTCACTAAGCGATATATTTTTAATGAAAGCTCCTCTACTTTCTTACGTTTCAATGAAATCGCACGCAAGTCTAAAATAGTCAGTTTGGCACGAACTTTTATTAAATACTCAAATCATAAATCTTTACATGTATCCTCGTGATTGTGCTCATCATGAGCTTTTGGGGTACTAGCAAAAAAACTGGCGGAAAATGAGAACTTACTGCAAAGTTAAAGTTTTCATTTTTAAAATTAAACGAATAATGGAAAGAGCAAATTTTCTATGTACGACCGTCAAATTTTAAGATGCATTAAATAGCAAGCATATAATCCTGTCAAAGCCAGGGAAACTAACACTATTAAGATATCAATTTTTTAATAAGTTTTATTTTGTTTAACAATGTATGCCTCTTAATGTTAAAAATAGTCGTCTCATTCGAAAGTTAGCACAAGTTTTGTCACGTAGTCAATGCCATATGTGCGAAAAGTTCCGGCCTTCTAGGTCACAGAGGCGTAAACCCGTAGAAATTAATCTGTCCCTTCTGGGTGACAGCTAAGGTGGCAACTTTTACTGGAACTAAAAATATTTCGAAGATAAGAAATCTGTTTTCTTTGCCCTCTGAGAGGAAAATCGGAATTCTGGCTCCGTAGGGTTCTGCCTGATTGTATTGAATTGAATTGAATTGAATTGAATTGAATTGTATTGATTGGATTGAAATATTTTAAGTTTGAGAGTCAAAGAATTGGTATTAAAAATGTCAAAGAATTAGTACTGAGTATTTTTGTCTCATAAAGAAAGCTGCAAATAAACTCGCTAAGTAACGATTTCGAAAGAGTCCTTTTTACATGTATGTAATAGTGTAAACGTAAAGGTATTGAAAACATTATATCTTATTACACGTGTGTAAACATGCATCAGTGCTAAAGGTGAACATATTGTATTTTATGTAAAATATAGTTAATTTTATTCTTCCGCATTATCTACATATTCTATTTTAGGGGAATGCGAATTAAATTGTACATACTGCCTTTCAGAGTTCCTTTTTGCGGGGGGGGGGGGGGGAGCAAAAAAATATATTATTGCTTTAACGCTCTTCAAGTTTGTAATTGACATTCCCCTATCTCTAACAAAAATCGAGTTTTTTCCGCCATATCCCTCTGAAACAAGGGGATAGCATCCAAAATTGTCACATTTGATATCTTCATTGGGGCTTATACATTACACCTGCATAAAAACATACGACAAACCTAATACATCTCAAATTTTTGGCCAAGTAGATAATTTTTATTGACAATCTGTATAGATTGAACTAAATTATATTTAGTATAAAAGAATAGTGGAATTTACTAATTTCAGTTTTTAAATGTTAAAATGATAATAGTCGGGAGATGATTATAGCAGCTAGTACAGTTTAAATCAAAGGATAATAATAAACAAGATAGATCAATCACGAAAGTTCAAGCATTGATTGAACCCTTTCCAACTTCAATGCAATTTTATATAAACATCTCTAAAATGCGATACATTCCTCTGTAATATTTTTAAAATTATCACAATACTACATTAATTTATAATATTTGAAAACTTAAAACTTCACCGAAAGCAATGAACATCATTCAAATGAAGGCATTGAAATATAAATTGCCTAGTTTAAACATCTCTAAAATGCGTACATTCCTCGGTAATATTTTAAAAATTATCATAATAATACAATAATTTATTATATTTGAAAACTTCATCGAAAACAAATGAACTTCATTCAAATGACGTCATCGAAATTTAAATCGCCTCTATATAAAAGCGCATTTCATTTACAGACTTTTTTCTATTCCTTCCATTCATCCCAATACTCTAATAATATATTTTATTTAAAAATTTAAGACCATGGAGGTACAAGTAATTTAACTCTATGCTTAAAACTTCATCGAAAAAATCGTCTAGTACTCTGTGTAAAATCAATGAAAGTTTCATTCATATCAGCTATATTGCAGACTCCATGAGCTAAAGAATTTTGCATTAAAAAAGGCAGCAATTCTTATACAACTCATTCTACATCTTTAGGTATTTACATTCTCCTTAAGTGAAAATTAGGTTTCGTTGCAGAAATAATCAAAATTTGATGATCATTTAAACTCAAATATATTGTAATTGAGTTGTTTCAGTATGTAAATGCACAGAATTTAAGCAAAAATAAAGCGGTTTTAGAACGGATACAACACAAAATATGAATAAAAAATAACTTTAAAAATCACGATTTTGACACAAGATGGATGCCATATTTTCTTTTGAAGTGGGTCACTTGATCTATCCATATAATGGTCAAGTGATCGCTTCGTATAAAAGGTGTAATTATTATTTTAATTTTTATTTAAAAAACTACTGATTATATTTTCCTGAAATTTTTTTTATATATTTTATGGGATAATTTGAATATTTCCTAAAACTTTCGAAGTAATTTGTGAATTTTGAATTCGCTTAAAAAGTGTTAGAAAAATTAGGTTCCATTGGGTTCAATGTATTTCATTTTTTCTACCCGGGTTAAATCCAAAACTAATTGGGTGATATTATTCATCTATATTCCCAAAAAACACAAGTTTTATGGGAATCTGCCTGTCTGCGTGCTAACGGACAGACAGAATGAGCAAAGTCATAAACACTTTTCAACTATGTTTTAAAGTGTTAAAAACTGCAAAAATATATAATTACAAAGAAGTTTTAAACCTTTTGAGCTCTGTCTTTCAATTCAGGATATGCATAACAAATTTCGGGCACCTTTCATTCCCGTTCTATTTAACAACTATAGATAAAAACTTTTCATATATAAAAGTTTCTCTAGTTATTTAAATATAATGGATTTTCTTCTCCGGAATCTACGATTGTATCTTTAAGCGAATCTGCAGTAATGAAGTCTGACTATTTCTATATCTGGCTGAATGTCACGCAAACTCTCAATTACCATTCTTTTATGGGAGGGATTAATTATTCTGAAGTTTAATCAAATTCTGTATTATTTTAAATATCCATTAACTAAAACTTGGTGAACATGCTTTCAATTCCTTGTCGAAGCAATATACCTCTAAAGCTAAGGTTCCCAACCTGTTGATCGCGAGTCGGAATTTAGATCTCGTTAGATCTCGTTCAAATGACGATCGAGAGCACTCAAAACGGCATTTAAAAAATGCAACATTTTATCTTTTTTTATTACAAATTTATTGTCCTCGTAAAATATAAAATTTCACGGACGAGCACTTTAAATTGTACACGTATAAAAGTGATTTATGCAACTCTTTAAATTTTTACAATTATTTTCTGTTTGCTAGTGTGACTCACCTCGACTCACCTCTACACCTCATACCAGTAGTTTGATTTATTATTGCTATCGAATGTTTTGACATCGAAAGTTTGATCGCTTTTATAATTTTTTGAATATCTCTACTCATCAGATGTTTCGTTTGTGATATATGAACTGTAATATTAAATAAATTGAAACACGTAAAAATTAACTGAAACTTAGCTCTACTCAACTTTCATACACCAAAATCTATTTTTAAGTAACTTGTAATTTTTTTTCTTTCAAATTTTTCAAGAAGCATATAGCATTTTACCCCTTCATTTTATAGGGATTGAAAAAATTCTTTCAATGTATACTAAGTTTGGTAATGTACCACCTCGGGAGTAACCTGCACTTCCACCCCGAGGAAGGCTATTGGCGTTACGAACAAGAAAATTATATCAAGTCTTATTTTCACTACAATGAATAAAACTGTGAAGTTTCGTGATCATTGAGCCTTAAGTAACCCCTTTTCAGCATAATAATGTTAAATTTTGATCTATGCTACTGTAATGCCAGAAATGTAAAGTAATAAATATTTGGAAGGATTAAAAAATAATGGAACCAGGAATGCGGGCGGATTATCCCCACGCTAAGCAGATGGGCGATAATATACAGGTGGCCCCATATCTTACATACCACGCCCATGTTTACATACCACACTAAGCCGTTTGGCGGCAACCGAGACGGCGACGCCATGTCTACGGATTAGCTCTCAGCTCTATTTTTCAGCACGTGGACCGCCGACCGAAAAAGGGATATAAGTGAGAGTTGCTCGAAGTGGGGGTCAGAATTGGTCAAGGCAGGCTGTTGGAGTTAGACTAGTCAAGAAGAAGCGACGGTAGCAGAGTTAAGAGTTGTGTGTGCGTCTCTGATATAGGAATTCGAAGGAGAGCTCATGTTCATCTGGTATTGCAAGTGTAAAGTGTGAAAAAGCATCGGTGTTACCCAAGTTATATGAAAGAAGATCAGGTACTGTACAATTAAACTATATGAGGATAACCTCTTTGTCTAAATTTGTGTTTTTAAGGAAAAGCTAATTAATGCATCCCACCACGTGCTCCAACCAAATATCAATTCATCTGGCATTACACCCCCCGAACTACCATTGAGATGTATTCCACTATTGTGATATTTATTTAATTTGTAAAACTAAAGAGTGTAAATTGAGTATGTGATAAATAAATGTTTGTTCCTTTACTATTAACCTTAATTTTTAGTTTGTTAACTTAGTATCCCGTTAAGCACAGAAATAGGTGGGTTTTGCGGCCACCAACGCAATGTACACAGCAGTAAGTTTTAGAACAGATTACATGTATAATTAATATACTAATAAATAATTAAGTTAATGTAAAATGCATTTTTTGACAATATTAATTTTAATCAACAAAATTAATAATCGGCACATTTGGTGCTCGTGACTTTAGCAGTAACGGGAATAAAATAAGGATTTATGAAATTAATAAAAATAAAAGGAATAATAATAATAAAAAATAAATATTGATAAGGTTGGACAACTGGTGGCGACATAGATGATTGTGAAAATATTGTGCACAATTCTCATTTCTCCTTATGTTATATGTATGATTATGTAAAGTTTTATCAATGAAATGGAAAAAATGGTTCTTTTAAATGAGATCAAAGGTATAATTAGAAAAATGGGATATAGGAATGGGACCAGTTAAAAAAGTGGTGAAAAGTTCAAGTTTGAAAGAAGATTCAAAAATATCAAATAAAAATTATAGTAAATTGGATAGAAATAATAAAAATATGGATATTCCAGTAATGCAGATCCTGCCATTATTTAGTGGGAGTAAGGAGGAAGATATAAATTTCTTTATAAAACAATTTGATGAATTAGCGGAGTTAGCAAGTTGGAAGGAAGAGCATAAAGTGGCTATCATTAAAACCAGATTAAAAGATAAGGCTATGCAGTTTTTAATTCAAAACCCTGAATTACAAAACGAAAAGGAGTTTGATAAAATAAAAATATTACTAATAAATAAATTTTCAAACAGAATAACGATAACGCAAGAACAGGACGCTTTCAATAAAATAAAACAAACGCCTGATATGTCAGTGGACGAGCTTGTGCTAAAAATAAAAAACGCAGCGCGTAAATTTTTGAACCTTAAGGATACAACAGATGGAGAGGTAGAGAAAATAACCAATAAAATAATGTTGGGAAAATTCATTAGCGCATTACGCCCTGATTTGGCAATTGAAGTGAAGAAAAAAGATCCGCAGCGGTTTGAAGATGCCATAAAAGATGCCGAACTGTTTGAAATAATTCTTAATGATAGGACTCCAGAAGAATCACATAACGAACTGAAAGAAATGTTACTTACAACACAGGTTCAAGATTTGACTTTAGAAATTAATAAATTAAAATTGCAAAATATACCAAATCAATCCATGGAACGAGCTGTTTTTTGCATAGGGTGCGGAAAAAATGGACATTATTTCTCAGATTGCTGGTACAATGAGTGTAATACTGCATTTGCAAGGAATCCCAAACGAATGAATTATCAGCAATATGGGTTGGAGCAAACAAATTATATCAGAGGAAACAGAAACGAAAATCGCAGAAATTTTGAACGAGGAGGATATAATAGAAATAATAGGGAATATCAAGGAAATAATAATGATCAAAGAAATTATTACGATCAATTAGAAACCAACGTAGAAAATAGAGAGAGGCAAAGTATAAGATGAAATTTTAGGGGGCGCAACGGAAGAAATATAAGATCAAACACATATGAGAGAAACAATAATAATAGTAATTTAAGCTAAGAGCTGGAATTTGGGACCAAGGAACGAATCGTACAAATTCCAGAGAAATAAATAAATTCGGTTCACAAACATATAGAAATAACAAAAATGGAGATGACTGGCAAAACTATACAAATTTGGAGAGAGGACAATATTATGAAAATAATGATAAAGCAAAATATGATACCAAAAGTATCCTTTCAAGCGAATGTGAAAACGTATCTAGCCCACAATTACCGATGGTAGAAATAGATTGCAAAGGAATAAAAATAATAAGTGTAATTGATAGTGGGGCTCAAGTTAGTATTATAGATTTGGAAACATTTCAAAAACTAAAACAGAATAGAAATGTAAAAATAAAATACATAACCAGAAGAGTAATACTTCAGACGTTTACTAAAGAAAATATAGAATTTTTAAATTGCATTCAATTTTCATTTAGAATTGGGGAAAAGGCATGCAAAAATTATTTTTTCGTGACAAAACAGAACTTTCAGGGGCAATATAAAATGCTTTTAGGCTACGACTTTTTATCCTCACATAAAGCAATTTTAAATACAAAAGATAACGAAGTACAATTTGGGAATACTGCGATTAAATTGTATAAAAGTGAAAATACAAACCCAATACAGAATTCAAAACAAAAACCACAAAGCCAGGGAATTCGCGATGAAAATAGATATAATAGTAATTATGAAAATTATAATACTGATGACGACGAATATGAGGAAATAAATAGTTGTTATAATGAATCCAATAATGAGAATGAAGATAGAATAAGCGATGATAATGATGACGACGAATATGAGGAAATAAATAATTGTTGTAATGAATTCAATAATGAGAATGAAGGTAGAATAAGCGAGGATAATGAAAGCGATAACGATAGAAAAAACGCTAATATGCAAAATTGTAGCACTCGCGATAATGTAAATGATGAAAAATGGTTACCAAGTTCTAATGAAAGTAATAAGAATAAGAATGTTAAAAAGAAAGAGGAAAAGCAGATTTTCGCTAAATTGAAAAGAAAAATAACATTAAAGCCAGGGGAGTCAGAAATAGTCCAATTGATTTTGTCACAGGAATTAAATGAGGGACAGGATGTTTTATTTTCTCCAATAAAAATGGCAAGAACATTAATCACGGAGGAAGCGATCCAAAGTATAGAAAATAAAAATAAGATTAGAATGTTGTTATACAATGAAAAAAATTGCCAAATTACACTTAATAAAAACATGAACGTGGGTATAATAACAGAACAAATCGAAATTGTTGATACAAAAAATAAAAGCAGTAAACCCACGTTGGAAATTATTAATATTCAAAATTTAAATAAAACAGATTATCAACAAATTCGGGAATTAAGAAAGAAAGAAATATCTCCAGACGATTTTCAAGTACAGCACTTAAATAAGGAAGATAGAAATAAAGTTATTGCATTAATGATGACCAATACAGAGGTTTTTTCAAAGTCATATGCTACCCTAGGTAAAACATCAGCAATAGTACCGAAAATCGAACTTATGCACAATTATCCTATTCAGAGTCGACCATACCCAATTCCGAGAGCAGTACGAGAAATTGCGCAAAAAGAAATTAGGGAATTATTGGAAAATGACATTATTGAAAGTTCACAAAGCACGTACGCTAGTCCCATTATTCTTGTAAAGAAACCAAGTAAACCAAATGAAGAACCTAAATATAGACTTGCTATTGATTATAGGGCCATAAACGCGTATTTACCACTTTTGCCAATAAACTTACCAAAGGTGAAGGATATATTACAAAATATCGCTGGTAGTAAAATTTATACAGTTATGGATTTGAAGGCGGCGTTTTTTCAGATCGAACTAAGAAAACAAGATAGAAAGGCCTTAACGTTCACAACTTGTATGGGAAATTTTAATCCTAAAAGAATTCCGTTTGGTCTTAAAAACTCAGGAGCATATTTTCAACTTTTAATGAACAAAGTGTTAGGAGATCTATCAGAGTTAAAAATATACTTTTACTTAGATGACTTAGTCATATGCGCACAAAATAACGACGAAATGTTAGAGAAAATCAAAATTGTTTTCCAAAGATTGAAAGAAAATAATTTAACACTCGACCCGGCGAAGTTACAGATATGCAAATCGCAAATTGAATTTTCAGGATATAAAGTAAATGCGAATGGTATAAGCCCATCAATAAACAAGAAAGATCAATCATGCATAAGCATTGATTATGAAACACTTTCCAACTGAAATGTAATTTCATTAAAAAATTTCTAAAATGTGATTCATTCAGTGGTAATATCTTTTACATTATCACAGTACTACAGTAATTTATTATACTTAAATATTTAAAACTGTATCGAAATATAAATCATCTGATTCTTTATGCAAAATCAATGAATATTTCATTCATATAACTTGTATTCCAGACTCCAGAGCTAAATAATTTTGTGTGAAAAAAATTCAGCAATTCTTATGTAATTCATCTTACAATCGCTTGAGATATTTGCATTCTGCATATGTTAAAATTAGGCTTCCTTGAAGAAATAATAAAAGTTTAGCGATCATTTAAAATCACAACTATTGTAATTGCATAGGCACGGAATTTAGATACACAGATAATACACAGATAATATATATGTGTATGTGTATGTACTCAAAGTATTGGAATCGTGCCGAAGATCGGAACTCGAATTTTCAAAGGATCTACACGTTTTGGGACTTCTAGAACACGAAAAAACTACTTTTAGGAAGACGTCTGTGTGTGTAAGGGTGTATCTGTGTATGTTTCTGTGTGTCTGTGTGGATATTACATCCACTCTAATTGAAAAACTAATGGACCGAATTTCATACAATTTGGTAGGTATGTTTTTTGTGGGAAATCCTGATGTCCATTAGATTATAGTACGATTCGTAATAAAAGAATCTGCCTTCTTTGCGAAATGGCCGCAGAAATTGCCTTTATCCACTCTAGCTAAAAACTAATGAACCAAATTTAAAAAAATTTGGAGTATAATATTTCAATAACCTACAAGTGATTTATATACCAAATTTAACAAAATTTTGTATATAAATCATTTGTAGGTTATTCTACTACGATTCGGGAAAAAGGAACGGGCTATTTTTGCGAAATGGCCAGCAAAAATCGTTATATATAAAAATAAAAGACTACGTGTGCTCAATTATATCAATTAAATTCCTATTTTATATGTGATTTTTGACAACAAAAAGAATAAGACTAACCCCATTACTCTAGGACTAGCCGTTCTTGAGATATTCTAGTTTTTTCGCGTTTTCGCTACGGCACCTTGGACAATAAGTCCAGCTATCAAATGAGAACCAAATTTAAGTTTAACGTGTAAATTCAATGTCATTTAAAATACTTATGTTGTGCAGATAAACTCAAATTATCATTGAATAAATAAAGAGAACGAATATGAGTCTGCAGAGAAAGACATGTGCTGTCCACATCAGAATTTTTAACAATATTACACCAATGATTTATAGAAGTGAACGGGGATTATTTTCAGGCCATTTCGAAAAAAATGTATGATCTATATTTAAAGATCCATCAAATTTTTGTCGAATAAAATGTTCAACAAATTTAAGCTGTGTACCAAATTTTAACTCTCTGGGACGTAGTAAAGTGCATTTAAAATGCCATCACTTAAATTTATCATGAAGAGTTATATAAAATTTAAAAAAAATGAAAAATTGTTATCTACCAAATTTATTTTAAAATATGAAGCCACTCCCATATGCAAAACGTTTAAACAAATGGAGAGATATTTATTATATAATATCTCTCTCTTTTCTTTCTGGAAGATATCCCAAAGTCAGAATTTAATTGAATTTGTTTTTTTCCCTATATTAAATAATTTTTTTAATTAAAAAACTACTTAACATATTTTACTGAATTTTTTTTTATATATTCTATGGGATAATGTGAATATTTCCTAAAAATTTCGAAGCAATTCGTGAATTTTAAATTTACTTAAAAAATGTTTGAAAAATTAGGTCCCATAGGGTTCAATGTATTTCATTTTTTCAACCCGGGTTCAATAAAAAACTAATTGGGTGATATTATTTATTTATATTCCCATAGGTCCTACAGACCGTCTGAACAACATACTAAAATTTCATTTTGATAAACTCATTTTTACGGCAGTTATCGTGCTAACGGACAGACAGACAGACAGACAGACAGACAGACAGACAGACAGACAGAATGAACAAAGTCATAAACACTTTTCAACTTTGTTGTAAAGTGTTAAAAACTGTGCAAAAGTGCAAAATTTCAAACAACCCCAAACGGTTAAACAAGTAAAAAGCTTTCTTGGGACAACAAACTAGTTTAGAGGTCTGATAAAAAATTATGCACAAATTGCAGAACCGTTGGTAAATTTGACAAAAAAGAATGTTAGGTTCGAGTGGAATAATGAATGTAGAAAAGCTTTTGAAAAATTAAAAAATGCAATTTTTAAAGAACCAGTTGTAAGACAGCCTGATGAAGTAAACCCGTTTGTCTTAACTACGGATGGCTCAGGTAAGGGAATTAGTAGTATTTTGATGCAAAGGGTAAATGGAGTCGATCATGTTATCGAATTTTATTCAAGACCTGTGAACCCGGCAGAGAAGCGTTATCCTGCAATAAAGCTAGAATTGCTAGCTATACACGCATCCTTACAACACTTCAGAGAATATCTGTTCGGAAGGAGTTTCACCTTGCTGAGTGACGCAAAATCCCTTATGTACCACATAAAATTAGATAAAATGCCAAATATCATATCGAGGTGGCTAATTGACATAAGTCAGTATGATTTTAAATTCAAATATCAAAAAGGTGAAAATAACGCAAGTGATTATTGCTCGAGATATGTATTTGACAATGATAACCAAATCAAATATGTAAATACTTTAATTAAAAATGATGAGATAAATGTGGAGAAAATATTAGAGCAACAAATGGTAGATGAAAAATTAAGTAAAATTAGAGAGGAATTACAAAAAGGAAGAAACCGATATCACAATAACAAGGTATACTATATTGATAGCCAAAATAAACTGTTAATGGTAAAGAAGGAAAATAAAAGACAAACGTATAGGAAAATAAATGAGAATAAGATTGTAATACCGCACTCGCTAAAGGGAAAGATAATAGAGATAGCACATTTCCCTCATTTCGGAGTAAAAAAGACATACCAATTACTTTCAAGAAAATATTTTTGGATAGGGGCTTTCCAAGACGTGGAAAATTTTTGTAAGTCTTGTAATCAATGCTTATTAGTAAAACACAAAAATATACCACCAGCCAGACTTCAGGCTATGCCAGAAATATTAAAACCAGGAAAATATTTACAACTGGATTGCGTAGGAAAACTACCGCGCAGTAATGGAGGAAATAATTTTGTAATTACAATTGTAGACATGTTTTCACGATACTTTGAGGCCTATGCAGTCAGAGACATTACTGCTAAAACAATAGTGAATAAGCTAACAAACTTCGTGACAACTTATGGAGTTCCAATTATTATTCAAAGCGATAATGCTCAAATTTTTAAAAGTAAAGAATACATAGATTTTACAAATGCATTAAATATTGAAAGGCGATACAGTTCGGTTTATTTCCCAAGTTCTTTAGGTCGTTGTGAAAGAATACACAGAGACATGAAACAATGTATAATGTGTTTGTCAAAGACTACGTTTGAATGGGATGAATCTTTAAAATGGTTTAAGTTTTATGTGAATAATACTATTAACAGTAATACAGGATTTGAGCCTTCATTCCTGTTCTATCTTAGAGATTTAGCATTGCCATTTGAAAATATTAAACAAACAAACATACCAAGTAAGGAAGAAATAGATATAATGTATAGTGATGTAAATAAATATAAAAATTATGTGGCACAGCATTTAAAAAATATAGATAAAGTCGTGAAAGACGCATCGGAACAACAAAAGCTGATAAATGACAAACAAATAAAGAAATATAAAATAGTGAGAAAAAACGATATATTTATAGGAGCGACAGTGTACCTAAAAAAGTTCCTAAAACCAAGGGTATTAGAGGATCGATATGATGGACCATTTAGAATTACGAAATTAGTCCGAAATAATAATGTTATAATATGTCTTAAAAGTGATGAAAATAAAACTTATAAAGTGCACATAAATAAACTATACATGGCAGCGGAGCGAAAACAATATTTGAAAGATAGTGACGAAAGCGAATCAAACCACACACACACACAGGACAAAGAAAAAAATCAAAATGAGAAAGTGATTAGAAGTAATGATCAAAGTCAAATTAAGGAAGGGAAGGTCACTAAAGAAAAGCAATTAAACTGTGAAAATAATAGAAATGATGATGAGGTTTGTTATAATGCCAGAGGGTATAATTTTCGCCCTCGAATTGTTGTAAATAGTAATTTCATAAAACAAAGAATATGAAAAATATGTAAAAAGTTTGTAATTAATGTCATAAATAGAAAGTGATAATTAAGTGTATATGTATATGTTTTTATGTTTTAAATTGTGGATATAAGTATATTTCAAAAAGTATGTTATGTATTTCTGACATTACATATATGGCAAGTTCAAAAAAAAAAAAAAAAAAAAAAAAAAAAGTGAAATAACAAAGTAATTTATAAATAATATGGTGGTATGGAATTCAACCATAACCAAGAATCGGAAGTTGATAGTTGCACTACTACAATATGTTACAAAATGAAATGATAACAAGAAAATGTATAATAATAATAAAGTAATGAATGCTGTTATGTAATGATATGTCGTATGTAAATAATTATGTAAAAGGAGAAATGAAAATTATGCATTGCAAATAATATATATCAAAATTTACAATTTAATAATAATGTGAATGTTGGTAATCCTCATGTAATTTATGGTACATTATGTCAATTATGAATAATGGACTAACTTGACAGGGAACTATCAAGAAACTACAAAGAACTATCAAAGCTATGAGTTGTACGAGGCTAAAAAGTGGAACTCAGCCTTTCTCACGATGGATGAACTTATGTGTTTGCGAGGAACCATTGTGAACTTAATTTCTTACCACTGGGGTGAAACTGTGGGAGAGTAACTTTTGGACTTTTTTTTCGCGGGGGGGTGAGAATGTAATGCCAGAAATGTAAAGTAATAAATATTTGGAAGGATTAAAAAATAATGGAACCAGGAATGCGGGCGGATTATCCCCACGCTAAGCAGATGGGCGATAATATACAGGTGGCCCCATATCTTACATACCACGCCCATGTTTACATACCACACTAAGCCGTTTGGCGGCAACCGAGACGGCGACGCCATGTCTACGGATTAGCTCTCAGCTCTATTTTTCAGCACGTGGACCGCCGACCGAAAAAGGGATATAAGTGAGAGTTGCTCGAAGTGGGGGTCAGAATTGGTCAAGGCAGGCTGTTGGAGTTAGACTAGTCAAGAAGAAGCGACGGTAGCAGAGTTAAGAGTTGTGTGTGCGTCTCTGATATAGGAATTCGAAGGAGAGCTCATGTTCATCTGGTATTGCAAGTGTAAAGTGTGAAAAAGCATCGGTGTTACCCAAGTTATATGAAAGAAGATCAGGTACTGTACAATTAAACTATATGAGGATAACCTCTTTGTCTAAATTTGTGTTTTTAAGGAAAAGCTAATTAATGCATCCCACCACGTGCTCCAACCAAATATCAATTCATCTGGCATTACACCCCCCGAACTACCATTGAGATGTATTCCACTATTGTGATATTTATTTAATTTGTAAAACTAAAGAGTGTAAATTGAGTATGTGATAAATAAATGTTTGTTCCTTTACTATTAACCTTAATTTTTAGTTTGTTAACTTAGTATCCCGTTAAGCACAGAAATAGGTGGGTTTTGCGGCCACCAACGCAATGTACACAGCAGTAAGTTTTAGAACAGATTACATGTATAATTAATATACTAATAAATAATTAAGTTAATGTAAAATGCATTTTTTGACAATATTAATTTTAATCAACAAAATTAATAATCGGCACAGCTACTATACTACTAATTAAATATAAAAATTCGAATTAATTTCAAAGTTTACCCTCGAATTTAAAAAAAAGTTCTATCAACAGAAGATCTTTTGTTAACCAAGTCGCATGTACAGATTCAGAAAATTAAATTAGTCTTTCTGGCTGCTATTGTGTACAAAAATTGAGCACAGACAGACAGACGGACACTCTAAAATAATCAAAACATATTCAGTAAGTCCTAAAATATATAAGCATTAAAATTTCGAAGTTGAAAATTTCCGTGCAAACAATACTTTTTTATTATATTCTGTTGTATAAGAAAGTAAAAATAATGAACAACCGCTGGTATTTTCAAATGTAAGACACTTTTCATTTACTTTGGAAATATCCCCAAATAAGAAAGATTATCGTTCTTCCAGTATCTAATTATGTAATGTTTATTGTTCATAATTTTGATATAATTCAATTTCATTACAGGAGAGAAATTTTATCAATTTTTGGTGAGTTATAAATTAATCTATTAATTTTTCATTTGCAATGAAAAATTAAATTATTTGTATTAAAAACTAGGGGTTAAGCAAATTTTTATATATTGAGGATTTTTTAAGGGATAAGTAAATTTAATAATATCGAGTAAACATTGATTCGAAACTGAAATGAACATGGATTGCTCGTTAAATTATTATTAAAATTGCTATATTGGCAAATGAAACGGTGAAACGATATTTTAAAGCAAGGGTTCGCTATTTATTTTCTTAGGGAAGATACAAATAACGTACAGGTGAGGTATTTCACAAAAATTTATGAATGTTAATTCCGTTTTGAATATGAAAGAAGAGCAGCAAGGAACACCTTGTTCTCCTGAGTAGTTATCATTTAAAGAAGGTTGAAGATCATCACTGGTTTATAAGGAATATATTATCAGGAGCCTCATAAGAAAGACCTTTAAATGAAAATTTAATAATTTCAACCTTCCATACATACGTGTAGAATGTATGTCATGACACAGTCAGAAATTATAAATAATGATTTTGGCAATTTCACTTTTAGGCATTACTGATAACGGATGTTTTTTAGGCAAAGCATGTGTGTAGGTGAATGAGTGAATAACATTATCTTTGAAAAGCAATAAGCTATTCACACGAAGTATTTGACAGATTATTGCAGTTAGGGTAAATATAATATTTAAGAATCAACACTGTTTTCTTTTAAAGTAATATATCAAAATAATGATAGTTAATCCCGTTCAATAGCTAATCATTTCAATTTATTGTACCCTGCAAGAAGACTGAAACATTAAAAACGCTGAGCTGTGCTAATTTTGAGGTAGTATAGGCTTTTTGCAATAATTTATGTAAGAAATAAATAAGATCTAAATGACGCATGTGAATAATTTTGACCTCTTTCGCTTTTCCCATTTATATTAATTGAATTAGCATATATTATCTGTGTCCTTTATAATAGACGTTACAACATTTACAATTACATCTTGTAGATATTTTCCAAATAATACTTGTTATTTAATTGAACATAATTTTTAATTTGTATAAAATATGTCTACTTACAACAAAAAAAAATATTTTATATGCCGCTACGCAGGTGCACATGAGACTTCATGACAATTGCTGCGCAGGTACACAAAAGGTTTCATAACAACCGCTGTGATTTTTTAAAAGCAATACCCTAGTTCTATCCAGTGGATTTTCATGCCACGCAATACGATTCCTCAAATACAGCCAGTCTGAAACGGACGGTGAGTTTTGATTCTGTTTATTTCAATTTGCTGCACCCATATTTAGCACAACTTTTTAGACTAAGTTACAACATTCCGGCAAATTACTGATTTGCGAAATTGTTTCTTATATAAAATACATTTTAAAATATTATGGATATGCTTGGCTGGTGCAAAGTAAAATATTTTTTTAATAATTTACAATATCATACTCTGTGGAGAGATAATAATAATGATATCCTGTTTGAACTTAGCTGGGGGAGAGTTTGAACTTAGCCATGAATGAAATGGGTGCCATAGAAAGAAACATTACCTATCACCCGTCGCTCTGTAAATGAAATATGATGAAACTTATACTTGAAATGGCAAATTTAGAGCCATATGAAATCCTCACCGAAAAATTATTTCGACTTTCGGAGACCTTAGTCCATTACTATTCTCCTCAAATGTATAATTTTTAAATCTCAACCCCTGAATTTTTGAAGATTTCAAAAATAAAATACATAAAATTGTATTTATTTATTTATATTTTTTATAATTGTGTTTACTTATTTGTGTTATTTATTTATGTTTTTATAATTGCGTGTACTTATTTGTGTTATTTAATTTTGTTTTTTATAATTGTGTTAACTTATTTGTGTTATTTATTTATGTTTTATTTATTTTCATTTATTTATTTTGCAATTATCGCACATGTGTATTCAAGATGTACCATTTAAACGTAAAGCACATATAAAGTGACTCAATCTAATAATACAAATTATAAAATTCGTAATAACATGTTCAAGCCGCGGCATATACACAGCTTTCAAAAGATAAATCTTGAATTTAGCTTGAACTACAAGACAATTAATATCAATTTCGTCTTCAACTCGAAAAAGAATGCAAGTCACATAAGCTGTTTTACTCATAATCGTATATTGAAATATATGAAATATATGCATTAAATATGTAATGAGATTATATGAAAACTGGTTTAAAAAATACAAAAATACCACGGAATATTACTCTCTTTTCTGGCAGATATTACTTAAAACTAACAAAAACAAAACACATACAAAATACAAACGATAGCAAAAGAATATATTTATAAATATATCCTATATTTGTGATTGTATTTTTTTTTCCTATAATGATAAAGATCACAGGGATATCTAATCAAAATGTTCATACGATAAACAACTGTGTCAGATCACCAGGTACGTAATAAATACTATTAAAAGTAACCACAAACTTTATGTACACGAAGTTCCATAGTAAACAAAGTGAGCACCATACGGTACGCTTCTCATCTATATTGAAATTCTGATAACTATTTAGCTATTAAATAAAACAAATTAAACTACTATATAAATAGTTTGAACTGCTAAAAGTTATATTTAACTTTTAATCAACTTCGAAGCTATTAAAATAATGATATGATTATGTTGAATATATGATATACTATGCTACATAAAATATTATAAATACACAATTACTGATAGAAGAGCAACTTCGAGTTAAGTGTACATTATCAAACTTCTATTGTATAAAAAATTTTAATTAAAAAATACCAATATTTTGAACAATTTTGTAATTGCCAAATTTTTAACTTATAAATTTTAAATACAGTTTATTTTTTGTATATAGTTATTTGACAATATAAACACAATTACGCAGCTGATATAAAGAAAATCAAGCTAATTTCCGAAGTAGAATAACAGTGTTAAAACAATTTGCTGTCGATATAGAAATTGCTGCTGATATTGGCAATTAACTAAAACTTCAAAATTTGCAAATCTATGACATATTAAACAAGAAAGATCAATCATGCATAAGCATTGATTATGAAACACTTTCCAACTGAAATGTAATTTCATTAAAAAATTTCTAAAATGTGATTCATTCAGTGGTAATATCTTTTACATTATCACAGTACTACAGTAATTTATTATACTTAAATATTTAAAACTGTATCGAAATATAAATCATCTGATTCTTTATGCAAAATCAATGAATATTTCATTCATATAACTTGTATTCCAGACTCCAGAGCTAAATAATTTTGTGTGAAAAAAATTCAGCAATTCTTATGTAATTCATCTTACAATCGCTTGAGATATTTGCATTCTGCATATGTTAAAATTAGGCTTCCTTGAAGAAATAATAAAAGTTTAGCGATCATTTAAAATCACAACTATTGTAATTGCATAGGCACGGAATTTAGATACACAGATAATACACAGATAATATATATGTGTATGTGTATGTACTCAAAGTATTGGAATCGTGCCGAAGATCGGAACTCGAATTTTCAAAGGATCTACACGTTTTGGGACTTCTAGAACACGAAAAAACTACTTTTAGGAAGACGTCTGTGTGTGTAAGGGTGTATCTGTGTATGTTTCTGTGTGTCTGTGTGGATATTACATCCACTCTAATTGAAAAACTAATGGACCGAATTTCATACAATTTGGTAGGTATGTTTTTTGTGGGAAATCCTGATGTTCATTAGATTATAGTACGATTCGTAATAAAAGAATCTGCCTTCTTTGCGAAATGGCCGCAGAAATTGCCTTTATCCACTCTAGCTAAAAACTAATGAACCAAATTTAAAAAAATTTGGAGTATAATATTTCAATAACCTACAAGTGATTTATATACCAAATTTAACAAAATTTTGTATATAAATCATTTGTAGGTTATTCTACTACGATTCGGGAAAAAGGAACGGGCTATTTTTGCGAAATGGCCAGCAAAAATCGTTATATATAAAAATAAAAGACTACGTGTGCTCAATTATATCAATTAAATTCCTATTTTATATGTGATTTTTGACAACAAAAAGAATAAGACTAACCCCATTACTCTAGGACTAGCCGTTCTTGAGATATTCTAGTTTTTTCGCGTTTTCGCTACGCCACCTTGGACAATAAGTCCAGCTATCAAATGAGAACCAAATTTAAGTTTAACGTGTAAATTCAATGTCATTTAAAATACTTATGTTGTGCAGATAAACTCAAATTATCATTGAATAAATAAAGAGAACGAATATGAGTCTGCAGAGAAAGACATGTGCTGTCCACATCAGAATTTTTAACAATATTACACCAATGATTTATAGAAGTGAACGGGGATTATTTTCAGGCCATTTCGAAAAAAATGTATGATCTATATTTAAAGATCCATCAAATTTTTGTCGAATAAAATGTTCAACAAATTTAAGCTGTGTACCAAATTTTAACTCTCTGGGACGTAGTAAAGTGCATTTAAAATGCCATCACTTAAATTTATCATGAAGAGTTATATAAAATTTAAAAAAAATGAAAAATTGTTATCTACCAAATTTATTTTAAAATATGAAGCCACTCCCATATGCAAAACGTTTAAACAAATGGAGAGATATTTATTATATAATATCTCTCTCTTTTCTTTCTGGAAGATATCCCAAAGTCAGAATTTAATTGAATTTGTTTTTTTCCCTATATTAAATAATTTTTTTAATTAAAAAACTACTTAACATATTTTACTGAATTTTTTTTTATATATTCTATGGGATAATGTGAATATTTCCTAAAAATTTCGAAGCAATTCGTGAATTTTAAATTTACTTAAAAAATGTTTGAAAAATTAGGTCCCATAGGGTTCAATGTATTTCATTTTTTCAACCCGGGTTCAATAAAAAACTAATTGGGTGATATTATTTATTTATATTCCCATAGGTCCTACAGACCGTCTGAACAACATACTAAAATTTCATTTTGATAAACTCATTTTTACGGCAGTTATCGTGCTAACGGACAGACAGACAGACAGACAGACAGACAGACAGACAGACAGAATGAACAAAGTCATAAACACTTTTCAACTTTGTTGTAAAGTGTTAAAAATTCTAAAAAATGTGAAATATAAGCGTTAAATATACATGAGGGAAAACAGTTGCAGTATCAACATGGATATAAAGCTAGTTAGTAGTACATCATAGAACTATTTTGAACTATTCACATATTATACAAATAACGCTAATATAAGACTAAACGTATCTAATATAAACAATGTCTGAAATAGAACATAGATGGCATAATAAAATTAAGTAAACATATGGTTGATATTTGTTATAGGTAAAATACTACAATGAAAGTATTCACCACTTAATGCTTGCAATATAAATTTTACTACGTATAACTTAACTATTAAGTAAAATGGTTTAACAGTTAAATAAAATACTATTTTTATAAACAGTATTTTATTAACCAAAAGTAAAATAAAAACAATATTCGTAACAGCAATAATAATTTGCCTCATAATAATGCCTGTTATAAATAAATAGCAACTAATTTGCATATGGGTCGTCTTCATATTAGATTTCTCACCAACTCGATATTTTCAAAGAGCATTACCCACTTGTAATAATTGATTCTAATTCTCCAGGCACCCCGAATTCACATAAAATTTATATGTTTTACTCGAGCCATTAAAGAATTATAATTTCCTGAAGCTTCCAGCTCCTCATGTTAAATTGTTGCTGCATTTTTTCTTTTAATTCCTATATCATGTTTTGATACCAAATAACCCAAATAAAATGTATGCAATATTTCATCTTCAAACAATTTTTTTCTATTAATTGTTAATTATGAAAGTCGTATTTGAAAAAAAAAACATGAATAGAAATGTGGGTAAATTTTGATGACAATCGAGGCATCAATATCGGAAACCTTGGTGTGCCGAATTTTAGTTCATTTCTTTAAGAATTTATTGAAATTGAACCTATAGTCAAAACTGCATCATTTTGACACATCATGTTGATACTTTTGGAAAACTATCTTTCAATTGCTGATGAAAAGTAATCAAAAGAAATATTTCAAAATTGCAGTGCAATGCCGAAAGTCTAAGTTCAGACGCGCTTGTTGTGCAACAAATGATCAGACATTTGTGTTAGGAAATTAGTTAGTTATTACATTTGTGTTAGTTATTACATTTGTGTTAGGAAAGAAATCCATAATTTAAAGTGACAGATTTGAATGTCGATTCAGCATGAATCCATTTTTAACACTTTACAACAAAGTTGAAAAGTGTTTATGACTTTGTTCATTCTGTCTGTCTGTCTGTCTGTCTGTCTGTCTGTCCGTTAGCACGATAACTGCCGTAAAAATGAGTTTATCAAAATGAAATTTTAGTATGTTGTTCAGACGGTCTGTAGGACCTATGGGAATATAAATAAATAATATCACCCAATTAGTTTTTTATTGAACCCGGGTTGAAAAAATGAAATACATTGAACCCTATGGGACCTAATTTTTCAAACATTTTTTAAGTAAATTTAAAATTCACGAATTGCTTCGAAATTTTTAGGAAATATTCACATTATCCCATAGAATATATAAAAAAAAATTCAGTAAAATATGTTAAGTAGTTTTTTAATTAAAAAAATTATTTAATATAGGGAAAAAAACAAATTCAATTAAATTCTGACTTTGGGATATCTTCCAGAAAGAAAAGAGAGAGATATTATATAATAAATATCTCTCCATTTGTTTAAATGTCTTGCATATGGGAGTGGCTTCATATTTTAAAATAAATTTGGTAGATAACAATTTTTCATTTTTTTTAAATTTTATATAACTCTTCATGATAAATTTAATTGATGGCATTTTAAATGCACTTTCCTACGTCCTAGAGAGTTAAAATTTGGTACACAGCTTAAATTTGTTGAACATTTTATTCGACAAAAATTTGATGGATCTTTAAATATAGATCATACATTTTTTTCGAAATGGCCTGAAAATAATCCCCGTTCACTTCTATAAATCATTGTTGTAATATTGTTAAAAATTCTGATGTGGACAGCACATGTCTTTCTCTGCAGACTCATATTCGTTCTCTTTATTTATTCAATGATAATTTGAGTTTATCTGCACAACATAAGTATTTTAAATGACATTGGATTTACACGTTAAACTTAAATTTGGTTCTCATTTGATAGCTGGACTTATTGTCCAAGGTGGCGTAGCGAAAACGCGAAAAAACTAGAATATCTCAAGAACGGCTAGTCCTAGAGTAATGGGGTTAGTCTTATTCTTTTTGTTGTCAAAAATCACATATAAAATAGGAATTTAATTGATATAATTGAGCACACGTAGTCTTTTATTTTTATATATAACGATTTTTGCTGGCTATTTCGCAAAAATAGCCCGTTCCTTTTTCCCGAATCGTAGTAGAATAACCTACAAATGATTTATATACAAAATTTTGTTAAATTTGGTATATAAATCACTTGTAGGTTATTGAAATATTATACACCAAATTTTGTTAAATTTGGTTCATTAGTTTTTAGCTAGAGTGGATAAAGGCAATTTCTGCGGCCATTTCGCAAAGAAGGCAGATTCTTTTATTACGAATCGTACTATAATCTAATGAACATCAGGATTTCCCACAAAAAACATACCTACCAAATTGTATGAAATTCGGTCCATTAGTTTTTCAATTGGAGTGGATGTAATATCCACACAGACACACAGAAACATACACAGATACACCCTTACACACACAGACGTCTTCCTAAAACTAGTTTTTTTCGTGTTCTAGAAGTCCCAAAACGTGTAGATCCTTTGAAAATTCGAGTTCCGATCTTCGGCACGATTCCAATACTTTGAGTACATACACATACACATATATATTATCTGTGTATCTAAATTCCGTGCCTATGCAATTACAATAGTTGTGATTTTAAATGATCCCTAAACTTTTATTATTTCTTCAAGGAAGCCTAATTTTAACATATGCAGAATGCAAATATCTCAAGCGATTGTAAGATGAATTACATAAGAATTGCTGAATTTTTTTCACACAAAATTATTTAGCTCTGGAGTCTGGAATACAAGTTATATGAATGAAATATTCATTGATTTTGCATAAAGAATCAGATGATTTATATTTCGATACAGTTTTAAATATTTAAGTATAATAAATTACTGTAGTACTGTGATAATGTAAAAGATATTACCACTGAATGAATCACATTTTAGAAATTTTTAAATGAAATTACATTTCAGTTGGAAAGTGTTTCATAATCAATGCTTATGCATGATTGATCTTTCTTGTTTTTTTCTCGCAGTATAATTTTATATAGCTTGATGATTGTTTATATATATATATGCAACGTGAGAACTATCCCTGAAGGAAGACAAAAGTTGCATACTTGGGACTTTTTGTGGTGCACAAGAAATTCGGTCTATCTCATGAAAATCAAATAAATATTTTAATTTTTACAATTACTTTTGACTTGTTAATTATTATTTGTATTTAGAAGGTATAACAGTGATGTTCTTATGCAATTTTTATTACATGTAATAATGCTTGAAGTTAAGCTATTCTATAAAATATTAGTGAGAGTTAGCTTTGAAGATCAACTTATGTAGTATGAGAATTAGCGTGGTTAGTTTGGCAAGATACCACCCTTATCCGTAGCTTGATAGATTGTACGCCACAGCGCTTCCAAGAAGTTATTGACAAGAACGGAAATCGCACGTTGTATTTAGTTGTGCTGTTTTATGTATATATTACCGATTATAGAAAGTTATATCATGTTAAATATTATTGAGTTTCTCTGTATATATTAGTAAGTATTTAAAGTTTACTTTTTAGTTAATAAATTTATAAGAAATTGTACCAAGCATGAAAATAACATAAATTGTGTCAATGTTTTAATGCGATACGCATTTGTGCGTTAGAATAATAAAATCTAATAATGGAAATTGTCTGATTTTAAGAAGCGATGTGAATACATACTTAGTAAGACAGAATATCAAAAAATGTTTGCAATTAAGATATTTTCACTATTTAAAAGTTTATTCATAGTTAAAATATATAATTAAAAATTACATTTTTTAACACTTTACATAGTTGAAATGTGTTTATGATTTCGTTCATTCATTCTGTCTGTCTGTCCGTTCGCACGATAACTGCCGTAAAAAGGACTTTATCAAAACGAAATTTTATATTGTTGAGACGATCTGTGGGATATATGGAATGTGAATGAATAACATCACCTAATTAATTTTAGATTGAACCCGGGTCGAAAAAATGAAATATATTGAACCCTATGGGACATAATTTTTCAAAACATTTTAGACGAATTTAAAAATCACAAATTGCTTCAAAAATTTTAGGAAATATACAAATTATCCCATGAAATATATAAAAAAATTTCAGCAAAATGTGTTCGGTAGTTTTTTTAAATAAAAATTAAAATAATAATTGCACCCATATTATATAAAGAGATCACTTAACCTACTTCAAAATGAAATATGGCAGCCATCTTGTATTAAAATCGTTATTTTTAAAGTTTTTAAATTTATATTTAGTGTTGCATTCGTCTTAGAACCGCTTTAATTTTTTTCTGTGCATCTATATATTGCGCCAACGCAATTACAATATTTTGGAGTTTAAATGATCATCAAACTTTGATTATTTCTACAACGAAGCCTAATTTTCACGTATGGAGAATGTAAACACTTCAAGCTGTAAGATGAGTTGTATAAGAGTTGCTGAATTTCTTTAACGCAAAATTATTTAGCTCTGTAGTCTGCACTATAGCTGATATGAATGAAACATGCATTGATTTTACATAGATAAGCAGACGATTCTATAATATTGCTTTTCCAATGAAGTTTTAAGCTGAGTTAGAAAGTACATTTTTTTCCCATGATTTTAGGTTTTTAAGTAAAAGAAATTATTCTAGTATTGTGATTATTTAAAAATATGAATGAAATGAATGAAATAAAAGTTTATGAATGAAATATTCACTGTTTTTATAGAGAGAGCCAGGCGATTTATATTTCGATGACGCCATTTGAATAAAGTTCATTTTTTTTTATGAAGTTTTAAGTTTTCAAATATAATAT